>JAYJMI010122320.1:0-10688 GCA_036873855.1 Sarsia tubulosa
TATCGTATTTCGTAACAAGTTTCAAAAATTTGCATTAGTTTGTGCAGCTGTTTTCTGCATCTAAATCCTATAATTAACTTCAATACTCATTTTAAAAAATAATCGGGGGTCCACTAGTAATTGATTCCTTGTTGTAATTTAGCCCTTGTATTCTTTTTGATTTGTGCATCAATTTAGAAGAAACTTTGGTATTCAAACACTTATCAAGTGTTATCAATTTGTTTTTTCTAATTATGCAGGTTGCGACCCCTTTGAAACAATTAATTTCAAATGCTAGTAATGAAGGAATTCAAATCATACATGACATGTTAAAATGGAATCCACAAGGTAGACCGACAGCTCAACAATCCTTAAGATATAATTTCTTTCAAGTGGGACAAAATATGCAGCAACGCAAACCTATTCAACAAAATAGCAGCAAACAACCCTCTGCACTATCTAAACCTATTCAACAAAATAGCAGCAAACAACCCTCCGCACTGTCTAAACCTGCTAGTAAAACATTTGATTCTAATGCAATGAATATGTCTTTTAATGAAAAAAACGACAGTGCAAAATTCCAACGAAAACAACATGTACCAAGTGGAAAACTTCGCACAGAAAGCTCTGTTCTTGAAAACATTTCTAATAAACCAATCTCTGCTAAACCTTTATTTGAAAGTCACCATAAAAAAGAAGAGGCACATGAGAAAGTAAGTGAAGCAACGTTTGAACCTAAGAAACCTGATAAAGCACCAATGGCGCAGTCTGCTAGACGTAGGTGGCTTCATGAGCAACAACAAAAACAACAAAGTGTACAAACTCGAACGAGCGTTGATGAGTTTGATGCAATACTCGAAGGTTTAGATGGCAGCAAAACCAACTTTAATCAAACTGCTAAACGAGTAAGAAGTTTTCTTTTATTTCTCCTTACAAATTATAATTAACAATGAAATTTTTATAATTCTATTAGAAACGAGTTTGCTTCGTTTTAGTGTTCTTGCTTTCTTTAAATTATGTAAACATTTTTTTTAATAACTTACAATAATTTTAATGTATTTTATTTTTAGCACCCTATTCAGACTAGAGATTCTACACTAGAACATATACTAAGGTAAGTAACAAGTTTTTAATGATTTCTAATAATATATCTGTAGTTGTTTATTGCGTGATAATCTTTGCATGCTATATCTTAGATATATAACCATCAAATCTCGAACTTCTATGTTGTTTGAGAAAGACGGTAAACAAATGAGAAGTTAGAGTTAACTATTAGTTAACTATTATTAGTATTCTTTCAGTAAAAGTAGAAGCTATTCTTTTTGATTACAGTGCTCGCAGCAAAGAAAAATTAGGATTGGATCCTCTACCTAGCATAAGCAGTGGTAAACAAAAAAGTCGAAATACGCCTGGTTCCGCTAAGCAACATTATTTACAACGCTCCAGATATTACCCTGGTGCCCCAAATGCCCCAGTGAGACCAATTATCGAGGGGCGAGTTATTGATGTTGGTTCAGGGAAAAAGATAGTAGAACTAACTTCAGGCAACGTCGGTGAATCAAGTTCAAAACGATTGCTAGGTGAATTAAAGAAGCCTGGCTATTTACCTTCTTTTGATGATAAGAAAACAAATCGTGGTTCGAGACTTGCAGGTACGAAGTTTATTATAATTAAGTTTAAATATTTTTTCATGACGAGTTTTAAGGTTTGTTAATCATTTTTTAGCACTACTCATATTTTTATATATATTTTTATTAGCCTCTCGTCTAATCGTAGTAGTTCTTTTTGTTAAAAAAGATTGCATACATTAAATCTACTGCTTCTAGTGAATGTATGATGGCTTAGAGCTCAATCACATTTTTTCAAAATGACTCATTCAGTGATAGCCTAAACTAGGTGGTTCGGTGAATGTCCTTGTTGATTTTTGGACTCCCTGCTTTGCCGACAGAGTCCTATAAATTCCGTCCGTTCGTCTGTTACCAACTTTTCTCAGAATTTGCTCGATATTTCTTTCTGATTTTCCACATGATGTTATGCATAACATAACGGCTAAAAACTGACGTAGCCGGATTTTCTCGAAAATTCTCGTCTTCCCAAAATCAGGGTTATTTGGTCAAATTTGGGCCCAAATCAACATTTTTCATAACATCTCAAGATCCGTTCTTTAGATTTTTCTAGTTTTATATATGATGTTAGCGCATAGTAAGAGTTAATAAATGACACTATTTCTATATCTCTGAAAATTCTTGTTTCGAACGAGCGAGGCAAATTAGGTTTGTTCATTAAATTTTTCCATTTATCTATAAAATAAATACCGGGAGTCCACTAGTCGATCTTTTTTGTTTAATATGTTATCGTTTTGTTTAGGTGGTGGAATGATCTGGAAACCACCTGCTTTATCATCGAAACCATCCTTAGGCCAATCAGCGGGTCAAGGGTCACGTGCAAAATTAGGAATTCACGGTAGAACGGATTGGAGCAACAAGTAAGTAGACCATTATATACCGTAACGGAAACTTTAGTTTCATGTAGGTAGAATCGTACTCGATTATTTATCATTGAGTATATCTGTTAAACTTTGTCCTATCGATGAAAATGTTACAGTGATTTTTTTTGTAATGTTGAAAATATTTACTTTTGCAAATACATTATCGAAATCCTAAAAAAGGGAATTGAAATTCCGCATATCGTCTTTCTGTGATTTTCGCGTATTGGGATCAAATTTGCAAAATTTAATCTACCTAATGGAAGGAAAATTTTATGGGAAGAAATTTTCGGAATGTATTTTTGCAACAAAATCACGAAAAAACCTTTTCCATTTTTTCTCCCTCCAAAATTTCTAAATTTCAAAATTTCCAAAATCTGCACAAATGTGTGACATTCATGACCGTGATCGCTAAAATAAATTTCGCGAAAATTTCTTCCTTAAAGAGGCACTGCCTCGGAAATTTTTGTTTGCTTATCAGAAGCGTCTTACTAAGTAGATTGTAAAACTACTTTTATTTTACCATATGATATCAAATGAGGCTTAAAACATCGAATTTGTAAACTAACGACAATGACGAAGTGCGTAAATTCATCAACTATTATTTTTGTTCAAAAAATAATAAAAATTGAAATTTTCTTTATACTTGGAATTAAAGGATAAAATTTTAGCTGGTTGAATAACTTTAGGCAGTACCTTGCCTCTATAAGGTACTTTAACGGAAGCCCAACTTTTCTTTCCAAAACTCTCTAGCAATAAATATTTTTTATCTGATATATCTTAATCATTACTTTATGTTTTTTTCGCTAGTTAAACTTCGAACTAATTTTTACATCATTAATTTCATTGGGGTTTCTTTTAAGTATTGTTTATCAAGGCTTATATCTTTTCAGAAAGTGTTAACAATTTTGATTCATCATTAATCGACGTTTTTATCTTTAGATACGGTGGGAGGTAGTTGAAGTCATAAAATGTTTTTATATGAATGTATTTTTTCTTAACAAGATATATATGATGAACATCGTTTTCTGACGAACGATTATTTATAAGAGTAGGTTTCCAGCTGTAAAAAGGTTTTCTAAAAGATATATTTTAAGTTTTTAAGAGCAATGTTGCAAAGCATTTGAACTCAAAATATAACGGTAAACTATGGATATATTAAATTCTGAACCAGCACATAATTTGCTGACTATGTATACATTCGTAGAAAACATATTTTGGTAAAACTCAATTTTGTTCTTAAGTAATGCTTTATCGAAATAGACTAAACATTTGGAATTCGGGATTGGATTTTTGGATGCAGTCAGAGGGTTGAGAGCCTATAAATTGGTTAAGTAGGAATTAATTGTTACAAAGCTGAAACATAGCTTAAAATAATTTTACATATGTGAAGTTTCATAGAAAAAATACCCACCTTGAAAAAATGCCGCAAAATATGTTGCGAAGGTTCCTTTAAGATTTAGGCTTTTCTCAAAAACACCCCAAAAAACGTTTATTTATATTAAAATTGGTTTATACCATTAATTGCTCGTGAAAACTATATATAAGACACTTAAACGAGTAAAGCCATTTTCTGCTCTGAATTTGAGTAAAATGACCTCAAAGATTGCATTTTTACCGAAAATCCTGATTTTTCACAAAAACGCAATCTTTGACTTTAATCTTAGTCTTAATGGAACATTCGCAGCATTTGCTTAAAAATCATATTTTGCGGCAATTTTTCAAGGTGGGTTTTTATCTATAAAATTTCCTATATGTAAAATTATTTTAAGCTATGTTTCAGCTTTGTAACAATTAATTCCTACTTCGACCCCTGAGTACTCTGCGTTTTTCTTTTTCAATTCGTTTTTTTCCAAAGTAGTATTTCAAAGTAGGATGTGTATAGGATGTATAAATTATAGAGAGGTCGTTGATTGATATGTAACGCATTTTTTTTTGCCAATAAGTTCTTTTTGTAGTAGGAAATTAGCTTTTGTTCTTAAAACCTCACAAACTTGAGTTTACATTAATGTGGCTCTAATAGCTTGAATTTTATAAAATCTTTTTATGGAAATCTACCATATATTATTTATGAGGCACGCTATTTTAATTTTTCTCTGTATTATATTTCGATTATATCAGATTTTTTTTTAACTTTTTTCTGTTTGTAAAAAGTCTATCTTAAAATATTTTTCTCCAGTTTTCTTTTCTCTAAGATTTTTCTAAATCACTATTTTTACAATTTTTTGAATTTGTGTAAGTAAATACAACAATTGCATTATGTTGAAATTATAAATAATCATAGTCAATAATCAAAGGGGCTTTTGTGACGTTTTTTTCTTGTTTAGTTCAAGTCCTTACTGAGGATGAAAAATGTGGGTTAAAAAAATCTGAAATATTCTAAGAAATTCTGATTAATTTCTGCATAAAATAAAAAAAGAACGAAATTTCCCTGGTTACTAGATCTAAAGTTATCATCGATTCTTTCAAGAGGAGAGTGTTTTGGTGATTCATGGCTTGTTTTATAACCTTTTCTGCTTTGAAAACTTCAGCTTTACCTTATTTTTACTGGGTAAATACATTTTTTAAGGTTTAGTGCATTTTTAATTAGCTGCACTAATACTAGAAACATTCTGCAAAGCTTAGTTCCCACTATAGGTTGACATAATCAACGTTTTATTTGATTATAGTACCTGGGCTTAGGTTGCACTTCAAGCAGATTGACCATCGATGCCCGGTTAAAGCACGTTAAAAAATACACCTACAAAAAAAACTTTATTTACCCGTATAATGGGGTCAAGTAACGGTTGCTAATGGCAACTAGCGGTGGTTGCTAAAATCGTATTTCTCCAAATTTTATATTATTAAGTTTTTTTATTAAGTCATCGGAATTCTTTTATTTGGTTTGAACTATGTGTAAATGTAAATACTTAATTTATTGTATATATTGTAATAAATGTGGGGGTTGTATCCCTCGCCTAAATTTGATGGAAAATGGAATTTTATGGTAATACCTTAAAAGAAATATGTGTTCTTTTTTAAACCTTCTATTTCTTGTTAAAGCACGTTTTGTTATCCCGTCGTCGTTTAGCTGAAACAAGATAATAAATTAAAGCTTCCAGAAATAGAGGTTAGACTTTTAATTAGCATTTAAAACATTGAACTTGAAACGCATTTCCCTTGGTCCATTCTATCTTACGATGTTAATCTTACAGGTACCCACTATTTCCATAAATATTTGCAAACACTTAAATCCGATTACTCCAGGAGATGGGTCTTTGCTAGACTAGAGTTCCTCTTTCCGCCGATTTCGTTTTTTTCTTTTTGCCGCTAGAGGTTCATACCTGGAAAAAACTAAATATAAAAATATAGAAGAGCATATCTAGTCTAGGTCTATCTATGCATATAAGTTACTCAGTTTGTCTGCAAAGGTTGTCTGGGGACACCTCCCAGATGAAGAAAAAGTTGGGTCACATTTTCTGGATCATTTTGATTTTTTTGAATGACGTCATACCCAACCGAATGAAAATATTTTGCTCATGAGATCCCTCATTCTACAGATTCTAAAATTACTATAGCCATTTACTTCTTCATTTTTATTTTTCCGGCACTTTTCTGCAGTCATTATAATTTAAATTCGAGCGAACATTTGGAAACAACTGAACAGACAGACGAAATAAAAGGAGATTTACATGATCACTTTGGTGAAAGGGTGTGTCCAAAAATCGATTGAAAAGATTTCTATATACTTATAAACAATATAATTTTTTTGGCTAAAATTGACCTTTCGTCCCATTTTTCAGGAAACAAAGGAAATGAGGAATAATATCACCAGACAGAAGCATATTAATGAATTTATTTACGTTACTATTATTCGTTACCGTACAAATCTCATAAATTGAACCCTTATTCATATTTGCGTCTTCTATATTTTAACATCACGAGTTGTTTAGTTTAAAGCTGTACATGTACCCGCCCCCTTGAAAATAAAATAGTAAAAAATAGTCTTTTATGAATGGAAAGTACGTCAGATGTTTACTATGGGACGAGAACGAGGAAATCAAGAAGAATGAACTGATCTAGATCGAAACCTCGAAAACCAAACAAAACAAAGAAACGAAACTGAAGATGGTGGAATAAAAGGGGAAATTTGAAGGTTAAACTGTACAAGAAACGTATATGTAGAAACAGAGTTGCATAAAATATTAGAAAAAATTAACAGATAAAAATAAAATTATAGGTACTACACAATGTCCTAGCATAACCAATTCATATTGTATATCTGTATCATGGAGGCGAATTGTAATGTCGCGAATCGTAAGGTGTTCTCGTAGTAAAAAGATCAAAGAACAGCCTTGTAATTCTGCAAGTTTTTAGCCCAGGAGTTGTTGCAATTGAAGTCCCTCCATTAAAATAAAACATGCAGAAGTAAATGAATTTTCTTAGCTCACATAGTATTATCGTGCTACAGTATGAAAATATCGACAAGATGATACGGAACGTCATTTTAAAGTTAGAGCGTGTGAGCATTTGGGATTAACTCCAATGACTGGGAAAAGGGTTGTTAACCCGAAGCCTTCAGCTATATCAGATCATTTATTGATCAGTAATTACCTTCGTGATTTTTCTGATTTTAAAATACTAACTAGTGATCAAAACAATTATAAATTGTTAATTATGGAATCTTTATTAATATCACGTGACAATCCTTATTTGAACAAGAACATTTATTCAACAGCTTTAGTAAAGTAAGTTTGTCGACCGCGGTCGAGGGCGATCCGAAGGCTCCCTTTTCAATTGCTGCTACCTTAGGGTAGGGGTGGGCGCAACTCCTCTCCTCGGATTTCTCCGCTGACCCTCGATCCTTTTCTTTATTGCTGAGTGCACAGCAGAGAGGCGTCGAGTACCATTTTTAAAGTCTTTGGTATGACCTATCCTTGGATTTATCCAACTTACCCTCGATCCTTCTCTTTATTGCTGAGTGCTCAGCAGAGAGGCGTCGAGTGCCGTTTTTAAAGTCTTTGGTATGACCCGGCTGGGGATCAAACCCGCAACCTCCCGCTTCGTAGGCGAGCACTCTATCATTGTGCTACAGGCGGTCAACAGCTTTGTCATTGTTTTAATAACAATAACTTAAACATAATCACTTTTGTTGAATATTATTATTTTTTTAACATGCTTCTTAAGTTTACACATTTACACAATATTTTTTACAAATAATTTCATTAGCAAGTTTATGTTCTCAGAGAAAGAACGAAATATCGCTTCAAATATATATCTAAAAGATATAAACGTTAGTAATATTAGGATCGTAATGGCAATGAGTTGCGTAAAGGCATTAGGATAAATTCCCTAAGTAAGTGGCATTATTAAAGCAGACAGTAGGGTGTTGGTTACCCGGAGACAGTAAAGTACCAAAACATAGGAGGGCAGTAGCCTAAATTCCCTTAGTGGGTAGCATTATTAAAGCAGAATGTAGGTTATCGATTACCAGGAAAGTGAAAATAAGTCCCTACAGTATTGTGATACAGGAGGGCAGTAGCCTAAATTCCCTTAGGTGGCATTATTAAAATAAGCTGTAGGGTATCGGTTACCCAGAGATAGTGAAAAGAAGCATCGAGATAGAAGAGGATGGTAGCCTAAATTCCCTTAGTAGGTGGCACTATTAAAGTGGACTGTTGGTTTCGGTAACCCGGAGACAGTAATAGTAAGTCCCTGAAATACTGAGACACAAGAGCGCAGTAGTCTAAATTCCTAGAGGGTGATACTATATAAATGAACTTACCCAGTAAATGAATGTTAGTAAACATATTTTAATTAGTATATTTTAGAATCGAATGTCAATATCAAATCTAAATACAGAGTAGTTTTATGCAGTTAATCGTTATCTACAGTCGTTAATCACGCTCAGTCGCTTCAAAGATTCGACCATCATTTCCTGAAGTTTGTATTCAGCTCATCATCATTATTAATACATAGTTCGAATTATCTGCCAATTAATACATAGTTCGAATTATCTGCCATCCTAATAACTACTCTTCAATCAACCTAATCACAACATAATCTTTATATACAGATGCTACATGAAATTGTTATCAACTATCGCTCGAGTTAAAAAGTTAAAGTCGAAAAGGGTAATAGTTAACAAAAAGAAAAAAATTATGGGATTCTTTAAAAAGTTAACCGTATTTAATATCTGCTACTTAATATAACTTTATTAGAATCTGAGGTCAAGATCCAGTTCTCAAAGATAAAAGCAAAAGTCGGTATATCGCTAGCTGTATAAGGCAGTTGATAGTTATATGTATTCAATCGCCGTTATGTTGTCAATCGTCAGTCCCAGTTGTCATGATAATGCTTTATACGACAGTAGTAAAATATTTATAGCAGTCCATATATTCAGCCACTACATGCAGCATTTTATACAAGCATAGTTACATACAGTACAAATATTTTACGAAGTCGTTAATCGCAATCACTATACCAAATCGCTATATACAACAAAATAAAATAGCAAGGATTTTCTCCCAACACAGACTCAGTTTAAGAAACACAGCATAACATAAGTCATTATAGGCCGTGTAGCACAGTTGGTTAGAGCACCTTTGATCTGTAACGGAGGTCGTGGTTTCGAACCCCACTTTGGTTAGAAATTCTGCATATCTCTCCATATAGAATATACAATCACCTATATATTTACTCGTTTAACAAAATAGCCGTTAGTTAACCATTTAATGTACAGATACAGTTAGATACAGTTAACTATAATTTGCAGCTTTGCATGTAATGCCGTTTGACAAAACTTTCTAAGGTAAACTATATTCTGCATTATGCGTACGAAAAGCAATGTTAGGTTTGATAAAATACAGTCATTATACGAAATGGTCATTCTCAGTCAATATAGTAAGTTTTATATGCAATAATTATTTCCTTTGCAGGCAATGCTACATGCATCGTTATACCTAAATGTTATTATGCTCGTTATTCAATCATTTCCATTACATTAAATTACAAATACAATAATTTACTTAATCATTACACGCTTCTGCTATTTGGTTGTTTGCAATCTTACATCAAGTTTTACATGGCAGTAGTATTAACGAATAAAGTTGTAATTGTTACTATAACGAGTTACAGTTATGCAGCGTATATAAAATTTTTGAAATTTTTTGTAGGAAATAAAGTGATATTAAGATATGATTATGAATTTACAATATCTTTGTCTCTAGTGACTTTATTAACAACTATAGTAAGCAGTAGGTGAAGAGTTGAAGGCTATTCTACCATATAGGTGGTAAAAGAGTCTATGTTTTTATTGATTATTTTTACCATTTATATAGTCTGATAAAGAATTATCTTTATATTAAAATGATTTTGTTTATATATATATCACTGGCTCTCCTTCCCCTTCGTGCAGAAATCTGGAATAGAGGGATTCGAACTGCCGATTGTGCATCGTGCGGTATTCGCTTAATGTGACATAAGTTACTTAAGTATCGGTCAGATGGCTCAGTCTGTCCAAATTTCTGCATATCTCTATATATAGAATATATTCTTTATATTATATTGCATAAAGTAAAATTCTTTAAAAAATTTAAGGACACCTAAAGTGATATTGGTTGTTAAATCTATTGCATTTACTAATTACATCAGGGAACCAGATGATATGTTTTGACAAGCTATGTTTCTAAAGAAACAGTTTTTTATATATCCTTCTAATAAAATTTTCTTCCTCAAACGGAGCACAAAAAATCAAAAAATCTGATGAACTGTTTCCATGGAAACGAGAATTATTCTTAAAAATCCGGTTTTGTCACCTTTCATCTTTTATGACCCCTTAACTCAATGCAACAAGTCAAAACTGTAAACGGTTCCTGTGATAAATGAGTTCCGGAAGAACGCACGTATGTAAACATAGTTTTTTCATGTGCTTATCGGGTTTTAATTATAGTATAGATTAATTCAGGTTTTCAAATATGTTTGAGGTGCAAAATGAAAGCATCAAAGGAAAATATTTGTATTTCAAAACCTAGATGAGAGATGTGTCAGTTGGACATGCTTAACTGTCTCAAATAGTATGACTCTTCCGATAGGTTATAAGCGAAATAAATTATTCAACTTTTCAATATTATACACAAGGTTAAATAGACAAACAAGGTTTCTTAGACAAACAAGGGATAGATTGCCAGTGGATCCCCGGTAACTGATGTTTTTATCAAATGGCACTATCGTGCAGCGAATGAGC
>JAYJMI010122431.1:0-10686 GCA_036873855.1 Sarsia tubulosa
GATGTCAACTCTACATGCTGGTCTGCTATATTACCAAATGATCGATTTATAATGCCCCATAGTTTATTTTCATTACATGTAGAATATATGAAAGGATTTGTAAAATGTATACATCATGATTGGGATCCAAAAAAAGCTGTAAGAAGTGACGTCAGAGGTGGATACCTTGCTCGAAGAGGTAACGCTGTTATTCGTATTGCCTTCCCGATAGGTTTAACGGTTAAAGGACATGTTTATGCAAGTGTTTCTGGAGTATATAATGGTGGAATGACTATGATAAAAGTGAATAATGAGAAAGGTTACAATCGTACCCTAATGTTTGACTGTTCAAACAAGGTTTATATTGCACAGCATGTATACTATGTAGGGAAATTCCCTCCAGGTAAAACTACAATGATATTAAAAACAATATATGGAGGATGTTTATTTCATGCTGTAATGGTTGAATGAATATATATTATATAGTTAAATATTGGCTCTAGGCTTTAAAAATAAGCTTTAAAAATAATTAGTATTTTTGGATGGATAAACTCATTAAAACCATTTCTATGTTGAAATGCACCTTGCTATGCACTCTCGTAATAAAATGTTTTTGTTTAACCAAAAAATTCTATTCAATTTTTAAATACCGCTAAGAGACGATGAAAAGTCATTAAAAGTAGTTAGAACTTCAAGGTGCATACAAGCTTGCAATAGCATATATTTGAGAAATCTGAAGTTTCTAGACTATGTATTTTCTTGTGACTATGTTAAAACGTGATAGTATGCTGTAAACTTGTTAATTTTATTTTTTAGGGGAGAGGGTTGAACGTGGTTTATATGTCCCTACAACTTCGGTAAAATAAGTCGGGCATATTTTCTGCAGAATTTCAAGAAAGAGCTTTTCTAAAAGAAAAAAAATAGACTGCTACGACCATCATTGTCTTAGGAATCATTTACATCAATTTTACAAGAGCACTGTTTTGCACGGTTTTGCACTGTTTTGCACGGTTATTTCTCTTCGAAAATCTTTTTTCTATTTCTGCAGAAAAAATACCCGAAATCCCTTTTAGGTGCTCTATTTTTGCTAATTTGAGAAATCGCAAATAGAGCTTTTTTTTAAACAACATATAGCCATTTTTACGCTCATAGTATCTCGAAAACAGTTTAAGCAATAAGAAAAAAATTAATTTAAAAGAGTCTGGGCCGACTTATGAGCAAAGGCAAGATTTCTCAGATAATCATGGTCATAATATATTAGACAAATGTGTTATTTCAACAAAAAATTTACACTAAACTTAGATACATAATTATGATGATCTCATTTGTAATGAAATATCGATGTATGGCGAGATTTTGAGAGGCCTTCGTTTTGCCGAGACGTTCTACTTCATAAAAGCAGAAGGCAATAAAAAGTATTGAAATTGGAAATAAGAAAATATTTATGATATTAGGTTTTACGTAGTGTTTCTTAGGAACAATGTGTAATTAAAGTAACAGATGGTGGGACTATAAATTAGCTTAAAAGCAAACATTAGGTAATACACAGACTCTATCAAGTCTTATCTAATTTATGATTTATCTTTTGAATAATGATTCTACTTTATTTACTACATTATGCTACATTATTTACAGAAATTCACATATTAAAGATAAATACACAAAACATTAGTACTATAACTACTAACTACATGTGATTTGTGCCGAACAAAAAAAATCGTCTTTCATTCTAAAAACGTCCTAAAAGGTTCAAATACTTTGTTCAACTTCGTTCCCAGAATTATTTTTCACAAAAAAGAAAGGGATAAAATTACCCTAGGATTACACTGAGCGTTCTTGGCTCAACGAAATCTTACCCTGAGAATTAGGTTGCACTTTATAATTTGTTTACAAAAACGATAAGTGATTTAGGTTGTCCTTTGTTGTTACTTTGTTGATAAATATGGTGAAAACATTGTGTATGATACACACACACACAGTTTGCAAAATGTAAAGCTTCGAAGTGCATAGTGTTTATACATTAAACCTTTGTTACCACTATATTTTTTCCCCTTAACTTTTTTCTATATTTAAAACCCTTATTTTAAATATTTATTCGAAAATCAGACCATGCAGATCATTTCAAAGTAATCTCGCATAATAAAAAACAGTAAAATCGGTATAATTTAGTAAAATCAAAACAGTAAAACAGTAAAATTAAAACAGTTAAACAGTAAAATCTTAACTCCAACAAAGTTGACGAAAATTCAAAACAAAACAACTTTTAATCTGCTTTGTTTGATATTTATGAATTACTTTAGAAAATACAAAAAAGGATTGCTAAGAAGGGGGAATCAAAAGAGATATTCAACCTTGAGTTGAGTTGTTTTGAATTTCCTTTCAATAGAGAATTTCAGATTTTCTTTAAAATTAGTTTGAAAGGACATTAGAAAGAACCTCCCGCATTACATAGTAACGTAAATATAACTAAGAAAATCGTTTGCACCGTATAACTTATAACACTTTTAAAATAAATGTCTTAATAGCTAAATATTTACATGCTTTAGGTTGGGACACTAATTCATACATTTAGAAAGTTTATTAGAACACCTCCTTTTAAACACGAACATCCATTTTTCATCGGGTGAAAGGACCAAGTACAACCTTTATAACTATCATTGGAATACCAATGACCAAGGACAAAACTTCATAACCATCAACTTTATTTCGGAAATATAATAACAGTCTGTTTTTTCGCTCTCGTTTTGAATATATTAATTTTGTTAAGTCTATTTTTAATTAAAGGAACAGATGGAATTAGATCTGGTTTTATTAAATGCTTTTTTAAATCCTTTCTTAGATTTGTTCGTTGAATTGCTTGTTCTTCTGCTTTCGGTTTTACAGCTTTATTTACATCTTTTCCCGCCATTACTATAATTCTCGCGCTTTTAACATTTCCCGTCTTCGGCATTGTTGTTTTGTCTAAAGTTCGTAACGATTGGTTAGTTTTCAAATTTAACGCATGCGTGCTATTTACTGTTTGTACTTTGATACGTTTTTCAACCGCAAGTTGCTGCATGTCTAGTACCTTGGGATCAATAGCTGTCATTTCTAAGTTGGATGGTAGTAAGGCTGCATCTATAACAAGATGGAATAGGAATGGCTTACTAATTTCTAGCCACGGTATTAAAAACATCACCTTTTTTAAAAAAAAACCTTACCAACCCCAAAATCCATCATCTTTGAATTCTTGTTCATAAAAAGATAAACAAATACTCCCGATAGTAAAAGAAGAATTTTTTGCGATTTTTTTATCTTAGAATTTTCCCCTTGATGTCTGACTTAACGAAAAAGATTGTTCTGCAATACTATGGTTAAACAAAGTGTAAACCTTGTGCTTATGAGACTTTGCAGTGTAAATTTTACGTGTTTATTATAAAGAGTTTTAGGCAATTGTTGTTGTGTTTGTTTTTTCGAATTATCATATCAATTACGTACACATACAAATGTATATGCACATACGTACGTGTGTAGTACGTGTGTGTACGTGTACATATGTGTATACATACGTACACATATAAATGTCTCCTAGCAATATAACTAAAAACTTATCTCTTACTTCTAACTGATGGGATATCCCCTTGTGTTGGAAATCCACCAGCCATTCCATATAAGGTAGTCGATTCCATCACCATATTTTGGATATCTTTCACGTTCTTATGACCTGATAACCCAACATTTACATTGTTACTCATGAAATTTGTACCTTAATGAAAATAAGAAAGAATTAAAAATAATTCTAAAATGGGAGAAATGTTCAAATCTGAAATCTGAGGTAAGTTCGTTTCTGGATAATATTCGGTGATCTAAGAAACAATAACTGTCAGGTCATGAAATACATTACTGCTTGCAATTATGTGTATGTTCTAAAACTGTAATTTTCGAGTAAGATAATTAACCTCCTTTTATAGAATAGCTATGATTTGCAAGGAGAAAAATAAACTTCCATAGAATAGATACTTTTCCGACAGCACTATTTTTTTTAGTTTTTTTAGCTCCTGGTTCTAATCTGGTATAACACGGGTTAGAACATGTACTGTTTCCGAAGAGTCTTAGTTTCTGTTCTTAGTTTCTCAGGTACGAATAAACATGTTATATAACAGATAGCGTTTTCCAGGAAGCTCTGAAAATAGCTCTTTTTTCAAGGACGGAAATGGCTTAGAACAGCTATTTCTTAGAACAACTTTGTTTATTAGTTAGTTTTGTCTATGTACCACAAATAATTAGTGGAAAAATTAGTGCAAAATTGTTTCGCATATATTTTATATGCTTTTGTAAGAGAAGGTATTTGCCTACCTTTTGAAATGGATCCAATAGCCATGTCATTGAATCGTTCGCCTCCTATTGCCCCCGTCCCTATATCATCTAATCGTCCGCCTCTTATTAAACCTTCTTGGAAAGTTTGACGTGGTTTACTTAATAGCGGTATCTGTGGTTTTTGTATGAAATGGTTCGTTTGTTGGAGATAGTTGGGATGTTGAGGGAAGTTTAGGCTTTGTGAAAAGTTTGGAACCTTGGAGTGGCTCGGACTCTTTTTGTGATTAAGCATTTCTGACTCCCTATCAAAATACTCTTCCAATTGCGCAGCTTTTGCATTTAAAGAATTTCCATTACCAATAACTTTTTCTGAGAATTGATTAATTTTTCCAAAAATATTTTCTTCTTCTCTTGGAAAAGCTTCATTTGCTCTTGTCTGTGGTTCCTTGTCGATGATCATTTCTCGGTCTAATACTTTCTCTAGATTGTTTATGCTGTCAAAGTTGTTTTCTGGAAATTGATTCGCAACATGGTTGTCTAAAAATGTGATAATAAGATTTTAAAATCGCACAATAATCTATGGTATACGTAGGTACTGTTGGTGTTTTTCTCGATTTCTTAAACCTTTGAATGTTATAGATTTTGTTTTACCATTAAACACAAACAAACAAAAATAATGACCAATATTGGCCAAACTTTACCAAACTCAGCATAGGTTCAATACTAGACTAGTTAAAGTCCGCGCCGAGTTTTAAGGGATTTCCAGTTCTCCAAGTAAGCCATTCAACACTTTTTCAAAGATTAAGAACGACAGAATCGAGTATAGTTCAATACTTACCCATTCCGCTATCAAATTTTACATCACCATTTTTTTCCCAAAAGTTTTCTTCTTTCTCTTCATCTTCGGTTGGTCCTGATGTTTTGCTATGTTGCTGTTGCAAGTCCGGCTGAACTCGTTGGAAAGTTCTCTCGGGAATCTTTGTGTCCATTTGTTCGAAATTTCTTCCGGATGATTTCTGCTCATAGTCGCGGAAATTTCTTTCAGGTATTTTTGTATCCATATATTCAAAGTTTCTATTTGGTATTTTCTTTTGATATCTTTCATCTTCAAAGTTTCTTGCTTGTGGTGTTTACAACAATATATGGAGGATGTTTATTTCATGCTGTAATGGTTGAATGAATATATATTATATTGTTAAATATTGGCTCTAGGCTTTAAAAATAAGCTTTAAAAATAATTAGTATTTTTGGATGGATAAACTCATTAAAACCATTTCTATGTTGAAATGCACCTTGCTATGCACTCTCGTAATAAAATGTTTTTGTTTAACCAAAAAATTCTATTCAATTTTTAAATACCGCTAAGAGACGATGAAAAGTCATTAAAAGTAGTTAGAACTTCAAGGTGCATACAAGCTTGCAATAGCATATATTTGAGAAATCTGAAGTTTCTAGACTATGTATTTTCTTGTGACTATGTTAAAACGTGATAGTATGCTGTAAACTTGTTAATTTTATTTTTTAGGGGAGAGGGTTGAACGTGGTTTATATGTCCCTACAACTTCGGTAAAATAAGTCGGGCATATTTTCTGCAGAATTTCAAGAAAGAGCTTTTCTAAAAGAAAAAAAATAGACTGCTACGACCATCATTGTCTTAGGAATCATTTACATCAATTTTACAAGAGCACTGTTTTGCACGGTTTTGCACTGTTTTGCACGGTTATTTCTCTTCGAAAATCTTTTTTCTATTTCTGCAGAAAAAATACCCGAAATCCCTTTTAGGTGCTCTATTTTTGCTAATTTGAGAAATCGCAAATAGAGCTTTTTTTTAAACAACATATAGCCATTTTTACGCTCATAGTATCTCGAAAACAGTTTAAGCAATAAGAAAAAAATTAATTTAAAAGAGTCTGGGCCGACTTATGAGCAAAGGCAAGATTTCTCAGATAATCATGGTCATAATATATTAGACAAATGTGTTATTTCAACAAAAAATTTACACTAAACTTAGATACATAATTATGATGATCTCATTTGTAATGAAATATCGATGTATGGCGAGATTTTGAGAGGCCTTCGTTTTGCCGAGACGTTCTACTTCATAAAAGCAGAAGGCAATAAAAAGTATTGAAATTGGAAATAAGAAAATATTTATGATATTAGGTTTTACGTAGTGTTTCTTAGGAACAATGTGTAATTAAAGTAACAGATGGTGGGACTATAAATTAGCTTAAAAGCAAACATTAGGTAATACACAGACTCTATCAAGTCTTATCTAATTTATGATTTATCTTTTGAATAATGATTCTACTTTATTTACTACATTATGCTACATTATTTACAGAAATTCACATATTAAAGATAAATACACAAAACATTAGTACTATAACTACTAACTACATGTGATTTGTGCCGAACAAAAAAAATCGTCTTTCATTCTAAAAACGTCCTAAAAGGTTCAAATACTTTGTTCAACTTCGTTCCCAGAATTATTTTTCACAAAAAAGAAAGGGATAAAATTACCCTAGGATTACACTGAGCGTTCTTGGCTCAACGAAATCTTACCCTGAGAATTAGGTTGCACTTTATAATTTGTTTACAAAAACGATAAGTGATTTAGGTTGTCCTTTGTTGTTACTTTGTTGATAAATATGGTGAAAACATTGTGTATGATACACACACACACAGTTTGCAAAATGTAAAGCTTCGAAGTGCATAGTGTTTATACATTAAACCTTTGTTACCACTATATTTTTTCCCCTTAACTTTTTTCTATATTTAAAACCCTTATTTTAAATATTTATTCGAAAATCAGACCATGCAGATCATTTCAAAGTAATCTCGCATAATAAAAAACAGTAAAATCGGTATAATTTAGTAAAATCAAAACAGTAAAACAGTAAAATTAAAACAGTTAAACAGTAAAATCTTAACTCCAACAAAGTTGACGAAAATTCAAAACAAAACAACTTTTAATCTGCTTTGTTTGATATTTATGAATTACTTTAGAAAATACAAAAAAGGATTGCTAAGAAGGGGGAATCAAAAGAGATATTCAACCTTGAGTTGAGTTGTTTTGAATTTCCTTTCAATAGAGAATTTCAGATTTTCTTTAAAATTAGTTTGAAAGGACATTAGAAAGAACCTCCCGCATTACATAGTAACGTAAATATAACTAAGAAAATCGTTTGCACCGTATAACTTATAACACTTTTAAAATAAATGTCTTAATAGCTAAATATTTACATGCTTTAGGTTGGGACACTAATTCATACATTTAGAAAGTTTATTAGAACACCTCCTTTTAAACACGAACATCCATTTTTCATCGGGTGAAAGGACCAAGTACAACCTTTATAACTATCATTGGAATACCAATGACCAAGGACAAAACTTCATAACCATCAACTTTATTTCGGAAATATAATAACAGTCTGTTTTTTCGCTCTCGTTTTGAATATATTAATTTTGTTAAGTCTATTTTTAATTAAAGGAACAGATGGAATTAGATCTGGTTTTATTAAATGCTTTTTTAAATCCTTTCTTAGATTTGTTCGTTGAATTGCTTGTTCTTCTGCTTTCGGTTTTACAGCTTTATTTACATCTTTTCCCGCCATTACTATAATTCTCGCGCTTTTAACATTTCCCGTCTTCGGCATTGTTGTTTTGTCTAAAGTTCGTAACGATTGGTTAGTTTTCAAATTTAACGCATGCGTGCTATTTACTGTTTGTACTTTGATACGTTTTTCAACCGCAAGTTGCTGCATGTCTAGTACCTTGGGATCAATAGCTGTCATTTCTAAGTTGGATGGTAGTAAGGCTGCATCTATAACAAGATGGAATAGGAATGGCTTACTAATTTCTAGCCACGGTATTAAAAACATCACCTTTTTTAAAAAAAAACCTTACCAACCCCAAAATCCATCATCTTTGAATTCTTGTTCATAAAAAGATAAACAAATACTCCCGATAGTAAAAGAAGAATTTTTTGCGATTTTTTTATCTTAGAATTTTCCCCTTGATGTCTGACTTAACGAAAAAGATTGTTCTGCAATACTATGGTTAAACAAAGTGTAAACCTTGTGCTTATGAGACTTTGCAGTGTAAATTTTACGTGTTTATTATAAAGAGTTTTAGGCAATTGTTGTTGTGTTTGTTTTTTCGAATTATCATATCAATTACGTACACATACAAATGTATATGCACATACGTACGTGTGTAGTACGTGTGTGTACGTGTACATATGTGTATACATACGTACACATATAAATGTCTCCTAGCAATATAACTAAAAACTTATCTCTTACTTCTAACTGATGGGATATCCCCTTGTGTTGGAAATCCACCAGCCATTCCATATAAGGTAGTCGATTCCATCACCATATTTTGGATATCTTTCACGTTCTTATGACCTGATAACCCAACATTTACATTGTTACTCATGAAATTTGTACCTTAATGAAAATAAGAAAGAATTAAAAATAATTCTAAAATGGGAGAAATGTTCAAATCTGAAATCTGAGGTAAGTTCGTTTCTGGATAATATTCGGTGATCTAAGAAACAATAACTGTCAGGTCATGAAATACATTACTGCTTGCAATTATGTGTATGTTCTAAAACTGTAATTTTCGAGTAAGATAATTAACCTCCTTTTATAGAATAGCTATGATTTGCAAGGAGAAAAATAAACTTCCATAGAATAGATACTTTTCCGACAGCACTATTTTTTTTAGTTTTTTTAGCTCCTGGTTCTAATCTGGTATAACACGGGTTAGAACATGTACTGTTTCCGAAGAGTCTTAGTTTCTGTTCTTAGTTTCTCAGGTACGAATAAACATGTTATATAACAGATAGCGTTTTCCAGGAAGCTCTGAAAATAGCTCTTTTTTCAAGGACGGAAATGGCTTAGAACAGCTATTTCTTAGAACAACTTTGTTTATTAGTTAGTTTTGTCTATGTACCACAAATAATTAGTGGAAAAATTAGTGCAAAATTGTTTCGCATATATTTTATATGCTTTTGTAAGAGAAGGTATTTGCCTACCTTTTGAAATGGATCCAATAGCCATGTCATTGAATCGTTCGCCTCCTATTGCCCCCGTCCCTATATCATCTAATCGTCCGCCTCTTATTAAACCTTCTTGGAAAGTTTGACGTGGTTTACTTAATAGCGGTATCTGTGGTTTTTGTATGAAATGGTTCGTTTGTTGGAGATAGTTGGGATGTTGAGGGAAGTTTAGGCTTTGTGAAAAGTTTGGAACCTTGGAGTGGCTCGGACTCTTTTTGTGATTAAGCATTTCTGACTCCCTATCAAAATACTCTTCCAATTGCGCAGCTTTTGCATTTAAAGAATTTCCATTACCAATAACTTTTTCTGAGAATTGATTAATTTTTCCAAAAATATTTTCTTCTTCTCTTGGAAAAGCTTCATTTGCTCTTGTCTGTGGTTCCTTGTCGATGATCATTTCTCGGTCTAATACTTTCTCTAGATTGTTTATGCTGTCAAAGTTGTTTTCTGGAAATTGATTCGCAACATGGTTGTCTAAAAATGTGATAATAAGATTTTAAAATCGCACAATAATCTATGGTATACGTAGGTACTGTTGGTGTTTTTCTCGATTTCTTAAACCTTTGAATGTTATAGATTTTGTTTTACCATTAAACACAAACAAACAAAAATAATGACCAATATTGGCCAAACTTTACCAAACTCAGCATAGGTTCAATACTAGACTAGTTAAAGTCCGCGCCGAGTTTTAAGGGATTTCCAGTTCTCCAAGTAAGCCATTCAACACTTTTTCAAAGATTAAGAACGACAGAATCGAGTATAGTTCAATACTTACCCATTCCGCTATCAAATTTTACATCACCATTTTTTTCCCAAAAGTTTTCTTCTTTCTCTTCATCTTCGGTTGGTCCTGATGTTTTGCTATGTTGCTGTTGCAAGTCCGGCTGAACTCGTTGGAAAGTTCTCTCGGGAATCTTTGTGTCCATTTGTTCGAAATTTCTTCCGGATGATTTCTGCTCATAGTCGCGGAAATTTCTTTCAGGTATTTTTGTATCCATATATTCAAAGTTTCTATTTGGTATTTTCTTTTGATATCTTTCATCTTCAAAGTTTCTTGCTTGTGGTGTTTTTTGATCATAGTAGTTATCCCTTGGTGTATCATATCCATCCATCATTGAACTTTGGCCTTTAAAATAAATTACTGCAAAATTATTCCCATTTGAAACTTCTGTAAAAAAACCTTTTTCCTTTGAAAGTACATTACGGTTAAAAATCCTTAGCCCTTTGAAAATAAATTACTGTTAAAATCCTTGCCTTTTTGAAAATAAACAAGAAGCTGAGCAGCTTGAAACGGGAGAGCGAGTGTGGGGACAAATAAAAATCATTAATGCAAAACATAAATC
>JAYJMI010122542.1:0-10686 GCA_036873855.1 Sarsia tubulosa
TAATTATTCTGAAACTTTTAATTTTAGCAACTACAATTTAAATCTTAGCAGCAAAAAGTTAACTTTTAACGTTAAAACTAATTCATCCCACCTGCTTAAAATTTAAATTTTAGCAAAATCGTGTAGTGTATACCGCTCTTTAGCAACGGTGTCAATTCCTTAACTTTTCGAGGTTCAATACTATGGAATTCGCTACCTAATAATGTTAAAGAGCTGCCAACACTTAACCAATTTAAGTCAAAAATAAAAACAGTTACGTTACACTGCAATTGCATTGCATGTCGACGATACTTTTATGTATATAATGTAAATTTTTATTTATGTATTGTAACAGTTGAATTTTATTAGTTATTTATTGTAACTACAGTCCATTCAGCTATAAATAAAGATTTTACTAACGCAATTTCAAATCATATGTATCAATATAAAACCATGGTATCATGCATATATTAATTCGATACACCCGCAAATTATAAAACATTTAAAAATCTCCTTTTGTTAAATTTTAGCATTTTATTTCTACTGTTACGTAACGTCAGCCTTGCGGATTAGATGCCTAGAAGAATCCCTTGTTAAAATTATTACCAACATAATCATTTCTACAAGTTTCGCCTCGTTTTATAATGTATATATTAATGAAAAGGTCTATCATGGCTTTATATTTTTATAGTTTTAACTTTTGATTTACTCTTCCTCGTTGCCGTTATGGGTTCGTAAAATTCCTACTTTTATTCTAAAGTTCAACTAAGATTTTATGAGTAAGGATACTAAAAAAGTAAAATCATAATTAAAAGTAAAATTAAATAAATAAAGTATAAATCACCGATTTCTATAGCGACAAATTTTACTAGTTACTGTCTGTATAGCAGTATGACGTTTAAGAAGATTAGAACAGAATAACGATAGAATAACCAAGTTATTTGAAGTTGCCAAGGACTGTCTCATAAACGTTTTTTGTAAACTTATTGTAACTTAGTTATCATAAGTCTTCTGCATAATTGATTAGCACTGATTCGCTATTTCGATTTGATTGTTGCCACAGCAACAAAGATAATTTAATTAAAATAACTAGACATAACTAGATTATTCCTATCCTTTATCCCTATTCCTATACAAAGTTTCACAATGCCATTTCATAGTTCTCTAGAATTTTTTGCGCTTGTATAACTAGACTACAAAAAGCTAAAAAAAAAATACATTTTCTCACTTGAATCTTTCACTTCTAAGGTTTGATACCACCCAAAAACACATGAGATATTTTTACTAATTATTCATGTAACCATGTCTGCAAATATATATCTTTAAATTGAAATAATATCTCTCTGATACAGTCATAAATCAGAATATAAAAGATTAATGTGATGCTGTCTTTCAAAATTATTAATTTCAAAAAAATTATATATATGCTTTACTTTAATTGTAACAAACACGCTAAGTAAAACGTTAACAAAAAATGTATATCTTCCTATATTTATTTGGTGTAATCTTGCATTCGAACATAAAGTAAGAATTTAGATTTAGGTGGTAAAGTTAAAATTAGTAACACCGGAAATATATATTTTTATAAATAGTCTGATTTCATTCACCATCAACTTGGAATATTGGTAAAATTTCAACGCTTTTAAGGATTCTCTGACTCTTAATTTTTTAGCTGCACATTGATTAACAATCCTTGTGCTGATGCATTATGTCGAGATGGGAAAATTGATGCAAAGACAAATATATCACACGTGGCAATTATGATTATGAAAGGAAAAAGACTTAATGGTGACATTATCGATATTTTTGAATATGATCAGGAGGAAGAAGATGGATTATGTGTAAAAGAATGTCTCGATAACATCAATTGCTTATCTGCCAATTATGTGGAAGATATAACAAACTTTAAATGCGAGTTATTGGAAATGGATTATTTTAGTAATAGTGAAAAGATCGAAAATGATATATTTTCAAAACATTTCTATTTTAAGGTAATATTACCCTAATGTTCATGCCATTGTTTTGTTTTACACCCAATTGCATCTGTAATCGAGTTACATGTAAGCTAAAACAGTTGGGAACTGCGGGACTGAAATGCAGAACTGTACAAAACTCCCGAGTTCGAGTTCCTTTGTGTATCATCATAATGTTGTGTGTGTGTCCTAGGGACTTTAGTTTTTTTTACTACTGAAAGTTTGTTCTAACTTTTAAAACATAGGGAATTTAGATTCATAGATACTTCTGAAGGTAAGTAGATCAAGGAACTTTAAAACAAGAAGGAGAGATATCTAATAAAATCTCTATCTCAAATAACCGTCTTTATAACCAACTTACAAGTGAAGGAATAAAAGTATTTTCATTTGTAATTACTTTTGTAGTTTTCACTTTAGGGTAACGCGAGTTATGGGCCCTTAAAAAGTAGTTAGCTTGAACAAAATCATGTTATCAAAAAGCTAATTAAGATGACATTAACACTATATTAATGAGGTACTAACAGTGCAGCTGAACGACGTTTTGCATCACGCTTAGTACAAAATAACTAAGCTAGATGACTCTCTTTCGCGTTTTAAAGCTCCTTGTGAAGATTTACAAGTCCTACTTGTTTTCAAAACACGGTGTAAACTATTATCCAAGAATAATACAAAGTTTATTTACGTCTCTTTTATATCCTTATATATATGGATAAGCAATTGGATAGTTTAGACAATTGGCTTTTACTTTTACTGAATAGGTAAATTGCAAAAGAGGTATTGTTACTCGCTTCCAGCCTGCTATTTATCATGAGAAACTGAAATTAATATTCATCATTGTTTGTTATTCCAGACTCCATGCGAAGATTCTCCATGTAAGAATGGTGGAAGCTGCTTACCAAATTATAAAAATGATGCTTTTACATGCAAATGCGCGGAATTTTACGAAGGGTTGTATTGCACGGAAAGAAATCTAGATGAAGAGATTCGTAAGTAAATGTTGAAAATAACAATTATCAATCAAAATGTTGATTCATCTATTCATCTATTTTTTGTTTCAAATAAATTATGAATAAAAATGAGAACAATATAACTTCATATAATAATACTAAAATTTAATAATCATTGTGATACGCTGTAATACAGGTTGCTTGCTACTAACAACAAATTAAGAAATTTATTAATAAAGCTTTAACGAGCTTCTGCCCAAAAAATAAAAATAAATATAACTAAAAAGTTATTTGTAAAAATCAATTAATTTTCTTTTTCAAAATTTAAAATTGATTGGTAAACTAATGATAATAACATCTAAATTGCACTTCTTTGTTATTGTTATAACGAGTCTTTTAAATTTAACATTTTCTGTTGTAGATGCAATGACAGATCACGTGATATTTAATTTTGAAGATAACACAACTGCTAACAGCGGCCACGAAGATTACATCGATATACAACTTGGTACTGGTATAATTGCACACAACCCCGAAAGATCTGGAAGAATGTTATACTGTAAGAATAAGAACTGTTTAAAGGATGTGAAATTAACTCAATACCAAAAAGATATTTTTGAGTATGTTTTATCATTATAACTGTTATTAGGTTGTTATTTATATTGTTTACCCATATTTGATACTCAAACTAATACATCTACAAACAAAAAATAGAAAATACAAATTAGTGCTTTCTTTTTTAAATTTATTAGATGGTAATTTTATTTCAAAATATATATAACACAAAAGTTATTCTTTCTATTATCTTATCTTTCTATTTTTCGTTTTTATGTAAAATAAATATATTTTTGAATTCCTGTTAACAAATAGTATAATATATATTAAGAAGTGCTGGTTTAGCAACCAAATAATGCTAATTCCGCTTATCTTATCGTTAATCATTGTTTTCCAGATAAAGTAAGGAAATGACGTTATTATTAAGTTAGAATGAATGCAGATATTCTTAATGTTTTTGTTTTTTTAATCATATTTCTTATTCTAACTTTTTTTAGTGGAACAAAGTTAAAACCCATAAACATTGAAGTAATGTTTGATATAAAAATGAAAAGAAAACCTTCATCAGATGAGGTTTATATATTTTCTAATGAGGTAAATTTGACTTTATACATTATATTTACTGGCTTTCCTTTTTGAGTGCATAAATCTAAAGTTTTTGAACCACCAGTTGCTGTCTGCACGGTGTTACCATCACATCAGCCTTCAATCAGAGAATTTTTCTTTTGGCATCAGACACGTATTTATCATCTTTATTTGTCTTCAATTTTATCTTTAATTTGATCATTTTATCAACTTTTATGAATATTTTATGTACTTTTATGACCTTTAATTTCTAACACTTAGTACACACAACTTAAAGGTGTAATCAGCGAAAATGATTTTGGGCTTGGAAAAAAAGCGTTTTGAACAAATATTTTGAAAAGGCAGAGTCGGAAGTGTTCCGGAAAGTGTTTAAAAAGTACTATTTTGAATGTGGTAAGAGCCCTTTCAACAGTTCTAAAAGGGCTAAAAAATCGCAGTATAAATACCTTTTTCCTTATAGGAAGGATATGGATTGAAAATAATGTTTAATTATACAAGTTTAACTTGGAAAGCATCCTATCATCTACTGTAAGCACAAATCAAATTTATTTTAGCATATGTTTTAAAACACACACACTGATAGAATGGCATTTTAATTTCGAATTTGCAATTATTTTGCATTTGTATAAAACATGATACAACAAATATTGTTGGATTTGTTCCAGTGCTCAATATTAGCAACTAAATGTTAAATTAATGTAATCACTGCTATTTAAGTATAGTAGTATGGTTAGGAATTATACATTCAAATCTTTCCGATGCATGCGTAATATGCTGCTAATTTCAACAAATTTAAAATCTCTAAAGTATCAGATTTAAGAAATAGACCTTACCCGAAACTCGCGTTATCTAATTTTATGATAGTTTGTCTCTTTTCTAAATAAGCGGATGCAAGATATATTATAACGATATACACAATTCCGCATAAGGAATATTTATACATTCCAAATATTTGAAGGCATATCGTTTGAAAATCTGAAATTAGACGCTATTGCTCAAAACCACCGCCAAGCTATGCAAAGAATCAATGCAATTATAAAGTCAATTAAAATCAATTAAAATTTTATTTTTTGATAACATAAATATATAAATATATTTTTATCTTTAAGAGCTGGTAACAAGCTTATGTCTGTCATATACAAAGAAACTAAACCGTACAAGTGGCATTCTATGCGATTCTTTTACGAAGAAGAAGGAAAAACATTTTCTCTTGAAGTTGACGGTGAAAATAAAGGAGAAATAGGTATACTTGTAATATAGTGAATTTAATCGAATTATTCATGAAGTATTTCCACTCTGTATAAAAGTAAGCTTATTTAAAAAACTTTCAATGAAAGCAGATGAAAAACCAAACAGAATAAACTTTTAATTTCGTTATATAAACATCACGTATATTATCTACACAAAAAAAGTAAAGGTACTTATTAACGTAATCTTTTGTTTGACCTTATATTTTTCTATGTGTAGTTCCAAAGAAAATGGCTTTTTTTTGACCAAAAAACTGCGGGTACTTTGTGTTGCCTACACATACTGGGTATGAAACCCGATTTTCAAAGTTCTGCTGTAGGCTTATTTCTAAGCTGCAGAATGGGATGTCTATCAAAAAAAATCCTCGTTACTTTTACTTTTTATTGATCCTTACGTGCATAACTACCTTAAACAATCAATGTCTTCATCTTTTTTGATGAAATATTTTGTTTTTGTTTTTTTAGGTCAATCAACTGTTGCTATTAGTAATCCTGTAACTAAAATAAAATGTCTCGAAGGTAACTTCTTCATTGACAACATAATGGTTAATAACTAGTAATATGATGCAAAGCAATAAACATTGTGTAAAAATGGAATATCTACCTGGAATTACGTCAGATATTTTTTTTAGCAGTTAGTTGCAAAAGTCGTAGTATAAGTCGTATTCGAAATGTGTGAATGTACTGAACCTCGATGTTATGTGATTTACATGATTTTACAATTTTTTTGTCATCTTTTTATTATAAATATTATAAAAGGCCTAGAGAAGAGATCATTGGCGATCGTTTATTAAATAATATAAATCTAAAGTTAACGTGCTTATTAGGAGCATAATTTTTAAACTTTTATCTTATCATTAAAATCTTTCACCAAAAAATGATATAACAAACATTGTGCTAAATATCTCATTCTGAACCTTACAATACCAAAATAATCACCTTACAATTTGGGTAACATACGCAATATGTAAAGACTATGTACCTACCTTTTTTTTGCTTAACTACACACAGAAAAAAATAACTATTGCTCTTTCAATTAGATGTTTTGCAGAAAAAATTATTTTCAGCTTGAGACTCTAAAAAACTTTAGGAGTTGTTAATCAAAATAATAATGTTTAACTTTAATTAAAATGGGTGTAGCGTAGCGAGAAGACATTTTTTTTGAACCACAAATTAAGAAAAATATATATTTTAATAATATGCAAATATCATATCCTTGAAATAATCATATAAATGTTGTTTATTTGTTTCATTATTATTAACTTATGGATGCGATTAAAGATATAACAAAAAGTTTTGCGAGTGGAAAAAAAGAGATTTGAACAACAACTCTAAAATCAAAGAAACTCCCAAGCGTCAACGTGAAAAGAAGAGATTTAGAAGAGATTTTAATGGTTATATATTTACAGGCTTTTTCCAGTCCTCCTAATGCTTCACTAAAGTCAAAACGTCAATTACATTCTGGTCCATGAGTTTACAACCAACTGTTTTTAAATAGGCATCATTTTGTTTGTGACTAGCCTATATGTGATACAATCTCATATCCTTCGATATATTAAAAAATTCCTATTGGAGTTTTGAGGAGCCACTGGGGTACAGAGGCAGGGGTGTAAAGAAGCAATAATACTAGCAGTGGTGCATCTTCTGATATACCTATTGAAGTATTTGCTGAAAGCTTAAAGTTAGCTGAATGTGTTTTAATCTTATAAAACAGTATTAAAAACGAAGAAAAAAAGTTCAAGCTTTCAACAACGACAGCGACATTATAGGCGAAAGCCGGTTGGGTGAATTAAAATATTATTTGTTTTTGAAAAGTTTGACGCTTTCAAAAAGCGATTACAGAAATGTAGAACTAGTTTAATTATAATTCCTATAAAAACAATTTTAGAAATAAAGAATGGCAATAAAAGGTTAAGTTTTTCCATTAGAGATTTTAAAATAGTAAAAGATAATAAAGGGAGTTATTAGTTGATGAAAACATTGGGGGAATCTATTTCTCCTCACGTTTTTATTTAGGGTTTTAACTGCCTATTTAAGAAACAAAAACTTGGAACTAAAAAGCCAAATCAGTAATAACATTTGAAGATTTTTGATACTAAGTAAGTACGTTTAAGTAAGTTAATTTTACTGGCAATAAAAAAACTCAACAAAATCAACAAAAAAGTTAAATGTAAAAATACGTATAAATACGTAAAAATAATAAAATATAAATAAAATCATTAACAATCTCAATATATAAACACATGGGAGATAGAAAAGGGTAGTAGCATGGATGACACTAGCCTGAGCAACAGACACGGAAACAGGGTTTTCTATAGTCTGTAAAACGAACGCGGTAATTGCGTACGACTAATATATGATAATATAATATAATATATCGTGTCGTTATTTCCAGCTCAATGTTTTTAAAGTTTTTTTTGTATTTTTGCTGGCTTGCCGAAATTTTCAAACCGTATCTTTCTTTAGGTAGCTATTCTAAAACTAATCTGAAAGTTCGAAAGAAAAAATTTGACTCTGTATTTACAGAAAATCAAAATGAGGAAACTTTGAAAACATAAAAAAAACATTTTGACTGGTCATGGACTGTATCATTATACTAAACATGACAAGAATTACTTAACCACGAATATTATGCTTGATATCAGTGTGAGCATGTCTAGCTTGCTAAATTTTTTTATTAACTCAAAAAAAAAGAGGCTCTTCGAAAAAAAGATATTTTAAAAAGCAAACAAAAAGCATGTTTTTCTAGATTTTGAAAACCACCTTTCCTTCGTACAATACTACAAACATTTACTTCCTCTTTATAATTATCTACAATGTATATTTCGTTATTGAAGTTATAAAACAAGTTGAATATACTTCTAAAAGTTTGTTATTGCTTCTTCGTTTATCAATCTCCCTCGTGCTTTTGAAAATAGAACAAAAAAAAAAGTACAATGTTTAAAGAATAATATTATTTGATGTATTATTTTTTCCATCTCATTTTTTCATCTCATTTTCTGTATTGATAAAACTTAAACTGCTTTTTAAAAAAAAATATGTCTTTTTAATATATTTCTTTATGATTAGTTACGTTTATGTAGGTCCTGGAAATCAAAGATTTCTCTTCTTCTCGCCCTAAGCGTATCTATAGGAAATAAGAACTGGGTTCGAGGTTGGGTTTCCTTTCGCTTACGATTCAAATGAACTAAGTTATGTGTAATTATGCAAACTATGACGCGAAAATAATTAAATTAGTTTACTTTTTTCGAAACCATTGGAAGGCCTTATCGAGTTCAGCCCACAGACTCTACGAAAACCGTTTTACGGTTTTAAGGATTAAACAAGAAGCCGACTGGCACTAACACGATAGCAACAGTAAGTAAGTCTCAAATATTCGGTAGTTAATTCGATGAAACCTATGAAAAAAAATTGATGTAAAGAAACTGTGGGAAGTTTGTTCGTTCTGTAATTGTTTTTTGGGATACACGAGAAAATTTCGTGTTTGCATGAGGTGATTATAAAATATATTAGTTTTAGTAAAATAGTACAAATAATTTCGAGAGTAGTGTTTTAATTGTCATCGGATTACGATAACGGTTGCTATTACATAATTATTAAAAAGATCACGTGATATCTGTAATGTCACGCGGTACCATTACCAGCAAAATATATTTGGACTTGCTTTGGCCAAACATCCATAATTGTCAAGTTTGATTGTCTTTGGATTACGTGAACGGTTGATACTGCAGCATTGAAAACGTCACGTGACCTCTATAATGCCACGAGGTATGATTACCAACCAAATGTATTTGGAATTATCTTGCTCAAACAATCTTAATTGCCAAGTTTCATTATCATTGCGTAACGAGACTCACCGTTATTTCAGATTTAAAAGGATCACGTGATCTTTTGAAGGTCACGTGGTACAGTCACCAATCAAATGTATTTGGACTTGTTTCGGTCAAACAACCATAATTGCCAAGTTTGATCATCATTAGATTACGTGAACGATTGCTATTGCAGAATTAAAAAAGTCACGTCATCCCTTTAATGTCACAAGGTACGATTATAAACCAAATCTATATGGACTTATCTTGGTCAAACAACCTAAACTGCAAAGTTTCATTATCATTGGGTGACGAGAACAGCAGTTATTTCAGAATTAAAAAGATCATGTGCTCTCTAGAAGGTCACGTGGTACGTTCACCAAGCAAATATATTTTGACTTGTCTCAGTGAAACAACCTTACTTGCCAAGTTTTATTGTCATTAGATTACGATAACGGTTGTTATCACAGAGTTGAATTAGTCGCGTGATCATTTTAATGTCACGTGGTACGATTACCAATCAAATATATTTGGACTTGTTTCTGTCAAACGACTAAAATTGTCAAGTTTGATTGTCATTAGATTACGTGAACGGTTGTTAACGCAGAATTAAAAAAGTCACGTGATCCCTATAATGTCATGATGTACGATTACCAACCAAATATATTCGGACTTATCTTGGCCAAACAATCTTAATTGCATAGTTTCAACATCATTTGGTTATGAGAACGGCAGTTCTTTCAGACTTAAAAAGGTCACGTGGTACGGTCACCAAATGTATTTGGACTTGTCTTAGTCAAACAACCTTACTTGCCAAGTTTCATATATTTTACCTTGAAATTATTTATTGTGCGCAGCATGATTTAAAAAAGATTTATTTTTATATAAATGTTTTTGCCATGTTTTGCTCCCTTTTGTTTCTGATACATTCCCGCCAAATATGAGAAACTAAACACGGTTGCTATCTTGAATAAATATCTATGTAAGAGATTATTAAAAAATATATTTTTTTTTTCAGCTCTAGTTTTTGAAATAAATTGCGCCTTAAAGCATGCTTAAAAGAATTTACACTTTTACTTTGCTTTAAATCACAACTCAATTTGTTCTACAGTGCAGAAGCTGTTTCAAAAAAGGCTTTTTTCCGAATTTTGTTTTAACATATAGCTGCCTAAATTTCAAGTATTAATTTCTGCTCTATACAGTTTTAAAAAGTTCTTTTATATGACAAAAGTCTTATTAAAGAAGAAATGTTTAAACACATAGACATTTGATATCTGAACTCTAACACTTACAGGTAACAACAGGTAACCAGTTTTTAATCCTTAATTGAGCTTCTCTCATTTGAAATGTACTATCTAGCTGTAGACAAAACCCAATACATTTATTTTGCATAATCTGCAGCTTTTTCAGTAAACTCAGATTCAGGTTTGGATACCAGGCAGTATAATCATAGTAAAAATGAGGCTGGATGAAAGTATTACAAAAGTAAATTTGAAGCAGATAACACTTACTATGTTTTAAAGTGGCTTACTCAGGTGAAACTATTTTGTGAAACCTATATTGAATTTTATTTATTGCAAAGAGCAGTGTG
>JAYJMI010122653.1:0-10684 GCA_036873855.1 Sarsia tubulosa
GTTTTATCGTAGATGATATTCTAAATCTCCTACTTAACAAAAAATAATTGTAAAAAAATGTAAAAAAACTCTAATCAACCCCTAAGTGATGTCGCTTTAAAATAAATGACGTTTTAATTACTTTTTACAAATGATCGTTAATAAAAATCAAAGTGTTTAATATAAATAAACCTTAATGATATTTAAAGGCACTGTGGTAACTGATTTAGGAACTACGTTAGGAGGTAGAATATTTGGTTTACAAAGTAGCGACAAATATTTTTGGAATATATGCATTTAGTAGAAGCTAAACAAAAAAAGATAAATAATATATTTTTTATATATTTTATAGGATAATTATGATGCCATAGTCCCAAACTCCGATTGTTTTTTTACTTAAAACTTCGTTTTATATCAGTAATTTAGGCAACTTTGGTTTGCTCTTCGGCGTTTACATTTGACTGCAACGATGAAGTTTTAATAACAGGAACACTTTTTATTAAACAAAGACCTTATTTGTTTCATATAATGCAAAGGTTGTTTAAAATTACTGTAATAATATAATTGTAATTACCAGATTTTTCAAGCGCATTCCATCTGAGAGGTATTTTTAATGTCTTTTTCATTAAATAAGTTTATTTGCACCACGATTGATCACGAAAAGGTCTATCAAAGATTAAAATTGTAATCATTTTATGTTTAAAAAATATATTGCCTATTATCTATGATTTTATTGAAAAAAATTCTTATTTAAAAGTCAGTAGATGCCTAAGCATAAAGGCTGGCTAAGAAATTATTGGTCGCAAAGGATATGGTATCAATAGGTTAAGAAAAATGGACGGAGTAATAAAAGTTGATGATGGAGAGATGGAGTCCCAACAAGGCAGACACTCATCTCGATATTCAACGACGGATAGCGAAAGCAACTAACATTAACTTGGGTTGATCCCAATTTATAATATAAAACAAACACAACCATCCAACATAAGGTTCTTATAGTTGACAAGGATCAAGAATGCGAAGCTCCGCATGATTGGCCTATCCAATCTTACTATATAGTGATAAATTCAAAGCTTTAGGAAATGACTGTTTAATAGTAAACCAGAAAAGGTTAAGGAAAAGCAAAGAGATTACAGAGTTTATATTTTGTATCTTAAGTGGATCATATTTTGCGTATATTGTTTTTTTGCGGATTTCTGCAGTTTTCTGCGAAATTCGTAAATATTTTTTGATGCTTTACTTTCAATTTTAATCGAAATAAAGGTAAATATTCAACTCATTCAAAAATCTTAGTCCGCACTAAACACCATACTACTTGAGGCATTGAGGCACATTTCTAAATGACTCTCAAGAATCTCGACGAATCTGTTACAGAGAAAGTGGACATACCCTAAAAACATATCTTAGGGTCAACATAGCTAGAAACAATAGTATTAAAGAAAAATAGTATTAAAGAAAAATATACTGATATTCAATAAATGATTTACAATGATAACTATACTCTTTAACATATATGATACCTTTTCCAGTTATATTTATTATCCTGGATTCAAAAGCACATTTACAGGCGTAAATAAAATTCATCAAATTAGAATCAAGAATCTTCAATATCAGAGAATCCAATTACTAAGTAGTGAAATTAAACTTTTACAGAACAACATGTGATACTTGAACTTGAGAGAGAATGAAATTTCGCGCATAATGAATTTCGTAGAACTCTCTGTGTTTTTTAAATTTAGTCCATGGGCCAGATAGGTTTACGGGTAACATTTTGGGGGACCAATTAAAGGAGTACTTTTCATAAACATGAACATATTAGAAATATTTTAGGCTAGGGTAGACATTTTCAATCGGTCACCTTTTTTTTTTCGAAGCAAAAAGGTAATTATTTCAGCATGTTTTTCACCTAACATAAAAAATGCTGAACTTTAACTTCGTTTTTAGAAAAAAAGAATTAGATCATTAGAAAGCTTGTTAAAAACTATATTTGTTTACTAGTTTTACTTCTATGTAAATCATCTTTGATGAAAATATTTCAATTGACAATACACCAAATATTTGGAAAAGGCGCATCTGAAATATTGCAAATTGCATTGACTGATGTTCTTAGGAATTTAAGCTTCAACAACATATTAAATTAGTGATATTAGCCAGGATAGAGTTCAGGCAACATAAAAAAATATATCTCTCGCTATCAGCAAAAAAATGACACATGGACTACAAACTCCTCTTCCTAAGTCTGACTGTCTGACATAAGTCAAATTCATAATAATACTAAACAACGAAACTTGTGATAACGCAACAATGACTTGATATGGTTTATATATTTATCCAATCGCTAAAAACTTCTTACCAAATTTATATTTATCGTTATAACGCAAACGGTAGTTGTATGAGTAGTTTCTATTCGGACAAAAATTCGTACACATAATAAATAATAAAGTAATTCTTCGGCCTCGTTTTTAATCTGGATTAGCAGGCATCCTTCCTCTATTCTGTTAAATATCTTTAAAAAGCTACATTATAAATGTACAAATAACTTATTCATTTTCAATTTCCTATAAACTTTTGTTATGTCTTTTCTTTAATGTTTTGATTAAATGTTAACGCCATTTGATGAGATGCGACTTTAAGCTAAGAACAATAAATCTTCGAATTCTATAAAAGAAAAATAATATATACATTTTAATTTACAGGCTTATTTTAAAGGCAGATTAGTAGGTATTCATTCCATGATAGAGAAGAGAAATCAACAACATTAAGGCGAGTTAATAGATTTATATATGTTAGAGTCAAGAAATGTCAGTAAAGAATGAGCAGTAATACATATCGCCTACAAATATCAAACTAGTTAAATATACATATACTCTTTACAGGTTTTTCAAAATATTTGTATATTTGCATTCTTCATACGCGAAAGTTCACGGATCTGCGGAAGATTTTCATCCCTGACAATTAATCATTTATTCTAACTTATTTATTTTTTAAAGGAGAAGATTTTTCTGAATAAAGAATAATTAAAAAAATGAAATCAAAGCTTAAATCAATAATAATCCCGTTAGATCATTTGTGCTGACACATAGCTAAACCTTTTGCATACTACGTAATATTATACCTGTAGATTCACTTAAGTTTCACAAGGCATATATTTTAGAGTAATCAAATTCTAAGAATATGACAACACACCAATTCAACATGATTCTATAAATAGAAATATTAGCAACCCGTACCCCAAACTATTCCAAGTCTTTTTTATAATGTTTTATAACAATAAACACGTCATTAAATAAACGTGTATCGTCTATTTGAGTGCATACTAGAAATCCAATACACCAATTCAACATCATTAACTTTTAGCAACCTAAATAATTATGTCCCTCTAAACTATTTTCATTTTACTCGTTCATCGAATTGCCTAGAGAAATATTTCTCTAGTGATGTTATTAACATGTGTTTATGTTGCATTGTGGGATTGTCTGTGACATCTCAAGAGTAAAATACCATTAAAATATTAGTAATGGGTATGAAATTATGTTCTCTCATAACACTAATGAAAAATAAGTGATATCACATGCCATTCCAGAATGCAGCATTTCAAAGCACATGATGATAACAACAATATGGTATATTTCCTTTCGCAGAGTTGTTGAAAGCACAAATTGTAACAAGACATGATTGAAAGTTCCGTGTCACGAATTTTTTTATTTGCTAAAGGTACTTATGGACGTAATTTTCAGAATAAATTATCCTGCCAATAACTTGCTCAATAAAAGTATAAAGTAATGAGGAAATGATGTGCTAAATATCTCATTCTGAATCTTAGAAAAAAGCAAACAACAGAACTTTGGAAATCGGGTTTCATACGCAATATGTGTAGGCAAAAGTAAGTACTAAAGCCATTTTTTTTGGAACTACACATATAATATGGCTGATATTTTTTCCAGATGCTTATGTTCGATAGATCTTTCGATATATCCAAGCAAAATAGGGGGTAAAATAGGCCCTAAATTTTGAGATTTACGTACGTGGATAAGTACCTTTAATAGAAAGATCATATTAACTTCAGTTTAACCTTATTTTTCCACAACTCCTTTTTGTTCTCTAGTTATGGCTAAACAAAACTCTATTTTATGGCTGCAATTCAGAAATTGTCATTGCTCTTCTTAATTATAATCTATATATTATGCTCAAATATTCTCAAAAAACGGATTTACGGTTCGCATAACTTTTGAACGAGATAGAATTTTTCGATTTCACTTCCTGTCCTAAAAAAGTTGATTTTTCATATAAAAGAAGAACAAAAACAAAATGGCGGCGATGTACCTTTTAAAATGGTAATTATGAAATGTTTTTACCTTGCACGTGCATTTTCTATTTGAATAATCAAACCAATTTTCACCATGATCTTTAACTACACCATGCTCGTCTATACATTGTCGGAATTTATATACACTTTTATTTTGTTTTACATAGTTGAAGTCATTCTTTAAATCGGATAGCTACGAGGAAAAAAAAGACAGGATTTTTTGTAAGTAAAAATTCCCGTTTTATTTTTTCTCTTGATAGCTTGTATGCAGCGAAACACTATTAGCTTGGGTGATGAAGAAGCACTGGTTTAAAATCTTATATTTATTTGTTAGATCTTTTGTATCTTTACGATAGCAGATAAGTCTTAAATCACCAAGTTTGTTGGTATCTAATCATTGAAAAAATTTGTTGGTATCTAATGCTAATTTTTTGTTGATAGGACAAGATTGAACATAACTATACCTCTTGTTTGAGATTGTTAAGAACATCATCAAAATGGTTTATTTTATCTTCTAGTGTTTTAATACGGCTATTCATTTTCTTTTGTTTGTTTGAATGTTTTGTTTTCTTTGGATAATATTCTGTACTTTTCTCTGATTCTTTTGATTCTTCATAAACAGTTTCATTAAAGGTTTGATCGAAAGATCTTCGTACTCTTCTAGACACAGGTGGTGAATTACGTTGTTCGTTGTTTGATGGACGACTAACCTGATTCTCTCGAATGAAATTTGTTATAGTACTACTTTGGTCTGATCTGCCGTTGCAAGCTAGAAATTATAAAATTTATTATAAATATTCACGCTCTCTTGAATAAATATTGAGAATTGAATGAAATGAGCGGTGAATTGATAAATTTCAAACTTAACGTAAAATGTGCCAGTTAAATTAAAATTTTGAAGGTAAATAACAAAGAAGGTAAATTTATTTCTAAATTTATCCAGGACAAAATCCTATTAAAAGCAACAATGTTGTTTCGTCTATCTGCAAAAAAATAAATAATATTCATTTTTTTTATCTTCGGAGCTTGAGTTAAAAATATTTTAACAAATGTAGGACTTACTTTTATCTTGCGAGCAACATTCTTTCCAAAATCTTAGATCGAGAATAGGATGTTGAAAACATGGTGTATATTCAGATTTTCGATCGACACGTTTAAAAGCGTCAGGTTGCACATGACGGATGTTGTCACTGTTGTCGCAAATAATTCTCGACAGTTTGGTCTAAATAAAGAAAACGATAGTTTTTATATCACGTTTGGTTAAACTTTAGAATATAGAAGTACAGGAAAATGCAAACGGATTTAATTCTGTCTTACCTATATATCCTATATTCTATTGGAGGTACTTATTTTTTTAAAAGGTCCTTTAAATCAAGGTAAAATTTTCTTATAGAACAAGTTTTCGTTTATGAGCGATTACAGTGCTTACCTGTTTAATTTGATTTAACTGTTCTGGTTTAAACACACTTGGATTTTCGTACCAAAATCTATCCCCTTGTCTCAATCGTTGAAATTGTTTTGTTACTAAACATGAAAAAGTAGGACCTAGTCTAGTACCGGGTAACGGGTCTTCTAATATACCTCCAACAAATAAATCAATATGTTCAACATTTTTATAAACATCTTTAAGTTTTTTAATCAAATTAACATCTTTGATTTCGTTTAGTAAATCGTCAAAATCTTTAGCTACTGATAAGCCACATAGCTGTCGCCAGCTGTTATAAAACGGTAACCCATGGTCGCGGCCTCGCTGTATATTTAATGCTGCTAAATCTAAAGCGACAGCATGCGCCATTGCAAATAATCGTTCGGTTAGTTCTTCATTAAAAGGTTGATTGGTTGCCGTTCGATCTTTAGCGGCAGTAGCGAATAACCCTCTGATGAGTGGATCGACGCCTCCCTCTTCAATAATACGATACGGAGAAAAGAATGCTTTATGCAATGGTAAATGCCCCTCCTTTATTTCTTCAAAATTTTCATCGAGTCTAGCTAAAACAGGTTGTATTAAAGTATGACCAAAACGAAATACAGCGGTAGCGAAAGCGTTAAAAACATTAGGTTCTTCATTCGGGTTATATCCATTGTAATTCCCTAATTTATCCATTCCTTCTTGTCCGATAATATTTGGTAGCCATTCATTATAAGTAATATGCTGCATTTCTGCTCCGACTATTTTTCTCGATTCTTGATATATCTTTTCACCATTCCAGTGTGGATTTAAACGACCTAATTCAGTTGCAATACGGTTATGCTCTCTCATCCATAGCGTATGCATAGATAATAATCCTAACTGTTCATTTGCACGGTGGTCACCAGCTAGAAAACATGGCACTCGACTTTCTGATACATTTACCTGGCAATCTATAGGAGTATCTTGATTAAATGGTAGCATAAATTTACCGTTTCTAAAATGAACACCTTGTTTTAACAAACCTTTATCATTTTCAAAAGAACGCAAATCTCGGGCATCTTTTTCAGAAGAACCGTATACATTTGAAGCATCGATAAATGAAGTTATTTGATTAATTTGCTGACGTGGTGTTATCACGTCGAAAAATAATGACGTAGAACCACTGCCACATACAGCACTTGAGCGTGTAAATTCCATGCATTTATATTTCTTAATACGTCGGTCGTGTTTTGGTATTTTGATTGGAAAACATGGTTGTTGGTTTTCGCACGTGTCACGACACGATAATCCGTCATTAAAACGGCTTGTACTTGGACTTGATACAGTAAAAGAAAAATCGTGATCTAAAATAAAATAAAAAGTTGTGAATAATAAATCTTTCTTGTTTAGTATATATGAAAACGAATAAAACTGATGGTTACATTGATAGTAGGAATAACAACATTTACCAACCATTTCTGATATCCACTCAGTAAAAAAAAATGTATAAAACTTTCGTCAGTCAAAAGTGTTCAGTAACTAAAAAAACAGTGATAAATTAAAATATTAAACATTATATATTAATCGCACTTACCTAAAAACTGTCCCCACTGCATCAGCATATGTGTGCATTCTCCATCAGATGTTATATTCTTTGATGATATAATATCCAACGAAATTTCTCTAGCACTTGGTAGATCTGTTTTATTCCATCCATATGGCGTATTGAATCCGTTTTCATAATTCGGGATAAGTAATCGAGAAAATGGAGTCAACGAGGCACCCCACATTGGATGGTTAAAGTTGTTACATGAGCCATCAAAGGTTCTGTATTTATGATGAAAGCATAGGTCAGAACAATTAACTAAACGTTTATGTGCTGTACATCCGGATAAATTCGCTAGTAACTTAATATGTTCAGGTGAAACTAATCCATTAAAGTGATACTTTAATTTCATTCCGTCATTTAGTATTCCTGAATCGACACTTTTTTGTATCAATTCTAAAGCAATTTCAAATATTTCTGCAGATCTTGCGATTTTAACAGCGTCAGGAGATGGAAATCTAAACAATGCCAGTAAATCTCCAGGTGTTCTTGGTGAAAATCTTTCTAGCTTTTGCTTTGTTAATTGGATAGCTCTGTCCACTTCTTGACGAGCTTTGGCTAATGATTCCAACACAAACTGATCACCTTTGTAATTTCCATCTTTTGGTCCTAAGATAAGATAAATTTTATACAGTTACGATGCATATAAGTGAGAAACAAGCAAAATTTAGCATAGAATATCTAAATGGAAATGCAAAATACTAACTGTAGGATAATATATTTTAAAGAATATTGTCGAAAACAGTCATATAATGTCATTAATTTTTAATAATAAAACAATAGTTTAGTTAATACATACATCATATTTGAAAACACACACCAATTATTAAAAATGTTACCTATAACAGTAATGCTGAAAGCCTCAGAAGCAAATCCAATGCTGTTTCGTGCAACGCATTCCCACCTTCCAGCATCTACTTTACCGATGTCTTTTATTTCTATAGTACCGGTTGTCCCATTGACTTGGAACCGGTTGCCAGTAATTACCTAGGATATAAGATAATAATAAGATTGATGTATTGTTAAACGTCTGTTACTGCTTGATAAAAAATAATGCCAAAAATCTTTTTTTTTGCAACGAAAGCTTCCCTAATACTTAAATGAAAATATGCTAAAGCAAAACCGAATATTTGAGTATTTTCCCAAAATTCGTTAATGCTTTTTAAATCGTGTTTTTTTTCTGTCATCCAAAATTTGATTTGACTTGAAACTGATTTAAAAGTTTAGACCTAGTTAAATGAATAGATAGCTGTACAATGGGCTCAACTTTTTTTCTTATTAGAATTATCTAAAAATGAAAACTTTTAAATTATATTTCTTTATGTTCCAATAATTATAAAGAAGATTCTATCTTATGATACCTGTACACCATTTCTAATCCACGTGATGACTGGTTTTGGTGCACCATTAGCATTGCATTGAAATGATATTGTGTTTCCTGATTGTACTGTTGTATCTGCTGGTTTCACCGTGATTGCTGGTTCAACTGAAACAATGATGAAAAATATTTCTAGTTCATAAAATAATACATAATTCTTACATATTGCATTGAAAATCGTTTTTTGTAAACTATAAAAGTTTTCGAATTGCTATCAAACAACAAGAGCTGTTTAGAATTCTCTTATTATGCAGCAAACAAAATAAATTAAATTAAATTTTAAATGAACTCTTTTAACATTTGAGATCACGTCAACATAAAACATATTTTTATTTTTTGAATGCCACTCAGATTTAAAACTCGCAAACCAGCGCGTTTGTATAAGAGCCATAAAACGCACTAGGCACATGCGATTGAAATGTTAAAATATTCCCAATATAAGGGAATATTTTCAAGTTGAGCTCTGGCCGGACATATTAACATATGGTACATATCAAATATTACAAATCATATAATTTATATTAAAAAGTATGGCCACAAATGTTTACAAAAAAGTAAGTTTAGTAGCTTTGTAATTATATACAAAAATATAGCATCTATACTTTTATTGCTATTTTAATTCAAAACTTGTATTATTTAATTATTCAATAAAATAATATAAATGGCAACCAATGAAGCAGATAAACAATAATTGCTATATATACATGAGAGGTTTTTTTTTGTTCAAACGTTATTTTATTGCATTTTTAAACGTTATTCTATTGCATTTCAAAAAAACAATTACTGTGTAAACAAAAAAAATTGAATATTACTTTTAAAATATCATATTTATATTTTTTTAACTTTTTTTTCGTATGAAAAAAATTACTCTCCCCGCTTCAAAGTAATTCTGCTAAACTTTACGGTGTTAAAAACCACGTTTTATAACCATACGAAAATTATCAACCAATGAAAAAAAAGAGTTTATTTTTTGGGTTATAGCATTTTCCCAGTGCTTTCTCTCCATTAGAAAGTGCTGGTTTACGAGTTTGATCAATTTGTATTTAAATAAACTTATATAAAATATGCAAATAAATCTCAAATCCTTTTCCTTCAAGTTCAGTTCATAATAATTACAATTATTCCTAGAAATCACAAAACTTACCTCTAGATTTTATTGTAAGATTTGCTTGCACTGCTATAACACCAATGACATTGATAGCTTGACATTCATAAACTCCTTCATTTGCTTTACGAACATAAAGTATTCTTAAAGTACCCGAGGGTAATACAGCATGTCGCCCGTCAGAAGGAAGTCTAGTACCATCTTTCTGCCAGGCTATTGCAGGACGTGGGTAACCCGTAGCCTTGCATTCAAATGAAGCAGTTTCACCTTCTAAGATATCCAGGTTCTTTGGTTGCCGTACAAAACTTGGTGGAGCTAAAGTGATGAAAAAAGATAATAAGAAGTCGGTTTTGATCTCAATTTCAACTAGTGCGAAGCTTAGACAGAATTAACTCTAAGGTTCTGATCTCATGTTACTTTGATTCAATATGCATCAAGGATTGAATGGTTTAAGGCGCTGTTGGGTAATGGCAAACTCTCTCCTGAAGATGCCAGATATATTACAAGTTTTAATACTTTTCGAAGCAATGACTTAAGAGTTTAATGACTTTATCTTTAGAGAAAAACTGCGTCTAAACAATCAAATAACATAAAACACCTTTAACAATCAATTTAGCTGATTGTGTCACACTTCCAAGTTGATTTTCAGCTCTGCACGTGTAATAGCCTCCATCATTCATTGTTACTTGTTGTATCTCTAAATCACCTGTGTTTAGTAACTTAAATCGATCACTTTCTTCAATGTCAATCTAAAAGAAAAATCTAAATTATTATAAAAGTAATTCTTCTCTTGTTGACAAAAAATATACATGTAAAAAAGTAAAAATGTAGAAATATAATGACAAAATTAAAACTTAATTGTATAATTTATTGTTATTAGAAACAGTATGTTTTCAGCCACCAACGAATTTCTGAAAAAA
>JAYJMI010122986.1:0-10677 GCA_036873855.1 Sarsia tubulosa
GTTAGCTGTTTAACTTATCGTATCAACGTTAGATGTTTAACTTATTTTATCAACGTTAGCTGTTTAGATTATTGTATCAACGTTAGATGTTTAACTTATTGTATCAACGTTAGCTGTTTAACTTATTGTATAAACGTTAGCTGTTTAACTTATCGTATCAACGTTAGATGTTTAACTTATTGTATCAACGTTAGCTGTTTAACTTATTGTATCAACGTTAGCTGTTTAACTTATCGTATCAACGTTAGCTGTTTAACATATCGTATCAACGTTAGATGTTTAACTTATTTTATCAACGATAGGTTCTTTAAATTATTGTATCAACGTAAGGTGTGCAAATTAATGTATTTTATTCAGGATTGGTCCCTGATGTCACTCCAAACAATACTGTTGTATTAATTGATGAAAATGTAATGGTAGCAACAAGTTTACAAGAGTTTACAGCTTTCTCATTTATATCTTCTAATATTCAAGATTATGCCAATGTGGCAGCTCGTATAACAAAAGGTATTTATATACTTATATTATAGGTATTTTTTTAACTTGAATAGGCTTACCCAGATGTTTTGGCCAAAATAATTAACCCTTACTGAAACTTTGTAAAAATAAAAGATGTCCACTTTAGTAGTATCCCTTGAAAATTTGAGCTAATTTTTGTATTTCAAAATCGCTAAACAAAAGAAAACAAGAAACAATTGAGCTGTTTTACAAAGTTTTGAAGTCTTACTTTTGATCTGCTGACTTCCATGAGCAAATGTTTACTAGCTTGGTTGGTCTAACACTGCTCTTTGCAAAACATTAATTTCAATATAAATTTCAAAAAATGGTTTCACCTGAGTACGCCCATAGTTTCACCTAAGTTTAACCCTATTCCGTAACTTTTTTTGTAACTTTATTTTTAGTAATGGTATCAACTTAAACTTTTTTGTACTATTGCCTCTATTTTACTAATTTGGGGGCATACCATTTGGAATTCCTAAATTAGAAGCCATCGTTCGAAACCTCCTACCAAATTATACAAAGAATCAATGTAAACTGTCAAATACTGAAATGCTCATAAGTTTTGAACCAATTATTTTTATGATCTGAAACTTGGTAGACTTGTTAAAAAGGATATTTACTTTCAATTAAAATAATTTTCATGACGTCATCATTTTGTGACGTTATATGATGACGTCGTCAATTTTTTCGAAATTTGATCAAGTTTAGGACCAAATTTAGATCAGAAATATTTATTTATTTAAAAAACCCGGCAATGTATGTATATGTTAATCTACAAGCTATTACTTTTCTAAAAATGCAAAAATAATATAACGATATAACGACCGGAAAACTTTGACTCGTCATTATTTATTCCATTGTTAATTTTGTACACGTGTTTCGAATTTTAACAATCGAATGTATATGTAAACAACATGAAGAACCAAGCATGCATACACGAGTTTGATTTGTTAATTTAAACAATCGGTTTTAATCACGTGGTATTTGTCTTTGTTATCAATATAATCTGTCAAATTTGATTCAAATTTGATAATAATTGTTTTTTTTTGAAATTTTAACAAAAATTCGATCTTTTTGCTGACATAAGCAAAAAAATAATGTCAGTAATATAATATAATATCTGTACAAAGTTATTTATTTCCCTTATTTACAAATTTTAAAAGCCCGTACGGAATAGGGTTAAAGAAGCACTACCCACTTTTCATTGAGCTATATACTATCAAACATCATTAATTCCAAATATGTAGCATCAAATTGGGTTTCATGACGTCATGTAGCGAAAGTATTGTTTTTAGTTGCATTCAAAAATAATTATCTCTAAAAATTTAATTACACAGATGCTCTAGAGTTGGTAAGCTAACACATGGTATTGTAGAGTTTATAAGCTAACACATGTTATTGTAGAGTTGGTAAGCTAACACATGTTATTGTAGAGTTGGTAACACATGCTATTGCAGAGTTTCTAACACATGTTATTGTAGAGTTGGTAACGCATGTTATTGTAGAGTTGGTAAGCTAACACATGTTATTGTGCACATAGCACATGTTATTGTAGAGTTGGTAAGCTAACGCATGTTATTGTAGAGTTGGTAACACATGTTATTGTAGAGTTGGTAAGCACATGTTATTGTAGAGTTGGTAGGCTAACACATGTTATTGTAGAGTTGGTAAGCTAACACATGTTATTGTAAGGAAGTTTATGATTAACTCTTTCGTATGTCATTAAAATTGAAACTAATTTTCTATGTTTTTATTCTAGGTAACGTTAATATGTCTTTTGAATTTCGCAATGTATCCATGCTGAACGGAGTTCACATTTTTCAACTAGCTGCCATTAAACCATTTGACTATGAAATCAAAAGACTATACAATTTAGAAGCAACATTTACAAATACAAATGCTTCCATTTCAACTATTGTTAATATCACCGTCAACATCAATAATGTGAACGAATCGCCATACTTCTTTGGTCACACGTTCAACTACACTGTGTTTGAGAATGTGTCAATCGGTCATATAGTGGCAAACGTCTCTGCTCGCGACGATGGACCATTTAACTATACGCTTTTAAAAGGGATTGGGGTAAATTATTTCAAGATTAGTCCATTACACGGTTCCATTATAGTGAACAATACGTTAGATCGAGAATCAGAAGATTATTATGTTTTGTATGTGCAGATAACAGATGGGGAATTTACTCGCTATCAAGAAATTATTGTCAGAGTTCTTGATGTTGCTGACAATCAACCTATGTTTATGAAGCAGGAATACAATATCGAAATATCTGAAGCTATATTAGATAATCGTGAAGTTTTACATTTGCAATATCAAGATTTAGATCTGAATCCACAGCTATCGTTTTCTATCATCAGCAACAACTTTACCAAGTATTCATTTATAGTTACAAATGATGGATTGCTTAAAACTAATACGACACTTTTATCAACTGAAGTGAAACAAATTCAGTTGGTGGTTTCCCTAGAAGATGGTGAGGGTTATCCTGCATCAAGTAATGCTACCATCAATATCAGAATCATTGATTTAAATGACAACAATCCAGTGTTTGATCAAACTGAATACCAAAAAACAATTGTGGAAGAATTCACTGGATTTGTAATACAAGTTTCAGCAACCGACAAAGATATTCTAAGTGGAAATAGTAATATTAAATATTCTCTTCATGATCCGAATTTTTCCATAAATTCTTCCACTGGAAACATTACGTTACATTCACCTTTAGATTATGAAAAGATGACTGAGTACACGTTTTCAGTATTAGCAACTGATACAGGTTCACCAAACCGAACAACAAGTGCAAAGGTCTCCATTGATATCACAGATACAAACGACAATTCTCCCGTCTTTCAATCATCTAATTTCACAATTATACCTGAAAATACAGCTGTTGGATCTGTCATCTTTACAGTAAGTGGAACAGACGAAGATTCTGGAAGTAACGGGCTTGTTAGATACCACTTTAATGCTTTGCCGACCGTAAAGAACTTATTCGCAATTGATACTAATACTGGAAAAATCACTTTGTTGCAACCACTAGATTACGAAAAAGAAATGAGATATGACTTAACTTTGATTATATTAGATCAAGGACTTCCGGTTAGTAAGCAGGCCCAACAAAGTTTTATTATTTTTGTTCACAATATCAATGATTATTACCCTGTATTTGATAACGTGACTTACAAAGTGAACATCGAAGAGAACAACAAAGTATCAGCAAATGTGGTATGTGTTAATGCAACTGACGATGATTTAGATGATCTGACTTATTCCATACGAAAAACATATCCAGTAAGCATGTCAACTTTCTTTGATATCGATAACAAGACTGGTTGTATACATACAAAAGTGTCTTTTGACTTCGAGACACGTCAAATTTATGTGTTTACAGTTGAAGTTAAAGACAATGCGTCAATTCCTCTCACTGGTTATGCTCAAGTTACCGTTTCAGTCATCGATGTAAATGACAACGCACCGACGTTCAAGGCTAGCTCAGACACAATTTCGATAACAGAAGGTATAAACATTGGTCAACAAATCTATCAGCTTACAGCTACAGACCTCGATTCTGGTGTTAACGGTAAGCTCGTGCTTAATATTACTGATGGAAATACTAATAATGCTTTTGCTATCGATGTTACAAATCACCTTTATGTTATGCAAAAATTAGATCGGGAAAATGTTAACCAATACGATCTTCAAATTGAAGTTTCAGATCACGGCATACCAAAACAAATAGCCATGTTTAATCTGTCAATCAATATTATCGACAAAAATGATAATCAGCCACTCTTTGCTAAAGATTTGTACAAGGTTACATTATCTGAAAACATTGGGAACAATACATTCGTAGCAATGGTTCAAGCAAATGACCGGGATGAAAACGACACCATTGTTTACACGATGCAAAACACATTCTCAGCCAAATATTTTTACATAAATCCTGTAAATGGATCGATACACACTAAAGATAATATCGATTATGAGACGCATACATCGTTTTGGATTATCATAAATGCTTATGATTTTGGTGAACCTAGCTTCAAAGTCAAAACAACTGTTTACATCGAAGTAATTGATCTAGATGATAACTTACCCGTGTTTGCCGAACTGACAAAGAATATTTCAATCTCTTTGAATACACCAGTTGAAAGGGAAATTACCATGATAACTGCTACAGATGCAGATTCTGGTGTGTATGGTGAAATTGTTTATACACTGATATCTTTAACAAACTATTTTGTAATTAACAATAACTCTGGAATTGTGAGATTAATTAAACCATTAACAAAGCAAGGTCCAAAATACTTTAATATGTCAATAGTAGCTTCAAATCCAACTTCAAAACGTAGAAAGAGAAGGGATGCAGCTCGATCAGACGTTTTATCTTTATCAATAGTTGTAATTGATCCTGTAGATAATCAACCAAAGTTTATTGCCGCTTCATATCATACAAACATAAATGAAGATATACTCCCCGGCACTTCAATTGTAAATGTTACAGCTAAAACTGCATTGAATTCAAACATCAGCTATTCCATACTAAAACCTTTAAATAATTTGCCGTTTTTCATCAATGCGACTACTGGTATTGTAACCGTGGAAAAAACTATTGATTACGAAACTCATCAACATTATAGCTTTTATGTCAAAGGAGAAGTAGTAGATGAACCATTAGACGCTTCTGTCGTCTATGTTCGAGTAAATGTCACTAACGTGAACGATCATGCTCCTGTATTTACAACACCAATAATAAGAGTAAATATATCAGAATATGCACCTCTAGGTTTACTGGTCGCGCAAGTTGAGGCGATAGACAAAGATAGAGATACGTTTAACCAAGTGACATATTCATTCTTATCAACTCCATACAATAATTCATTTACTCTAGACCGGAATACCGGTGTGATAACCGTCGCTAAAAAGTTAGATTTCGAGAGGAAGATGTTCTTCAACTTCACTATTGATGCCGATGATTCAGAAAGTACACCATCAGATAATAACGCAATAATTGAGATAACTATTCTCAATGTCAATGATAAGCAACCATATTTTGGTATGAAAATCTACGAGACAACAGTCCCCGAAGATATTCCCGTTGGAAGTACAATTACAACTGTTTCAGTACAATATGGTGATCGATTATCGGAAAATGCCACTTACCAACTAGTCAGTGGAAGCGACCTTCCTTTCTCTATCTCGCCAACAAATGGAAGCATTATTTGTACTAAAGCACTGGATAGAGAAGTACAACAAAGTTATTTTTTTCAAGTAGAAGCAGTAGATGCGACATCTTTGTTTACCTCAAGATCCGAAGTAAAAATATATGTTAGTGATGTCAATGACCATGCTCCCAAGTTTACCCAACCCATCTACAACATCAATGTATCAGAAGTATCAACAGTAGGAGATATTCTTGTCCTTCTTACCGTAATTGACTTGGATGTAGGGGTAAACAGTGAAATTGATTTTGTTGTAAATAGTACATTTTTTGGAGTAATTTCAAATGATAATAAAACTGCTTCTATAATTTTGCTTAAAATGTTAGATTTCGAAAACAAAGAAATCATGGTACTTACTGTTTCTGCTACAGATAGAGGAACTTCTGCGTTAACTGCGACTGCTACCATATTAGTAAAAGTACTAGATGAAAACGACAATGCGCCAGTGTTTGCTCAAACTGTTTATAATTTTAACATTGATGAAAATCAAGTGGTTGACAAACAGGTTCAAGCTACAGATCTTGATTCGACTGAAAATTCAATTTTAAGATACGAAATTTTATTAAATCCAGTGAGTTCGATGTTCATCATCAATAAAAACAACGGTTCAATCACTAAAAATGCTAGTGCAGCTCCCTTACTTCCAAATGAAATTTATACTTTTACAGTTGTTGCTACAGATAATGGTACAATATCACGTGCTGGTTATTCCACTGTTAATATCAGAATCATCGAGCTAAATCAATTTGCGCCTGTATTTGAAAAGATGATTTATAATGTCAACGTACCTGAAAATGTTCCAAATGGTAGTTTTGTGTTTCAAATTACAGCTACCGACAACGATATTTCTCAAATTTTACGTTATCGTATCAAATATGGAAATGAGCAGCCTAGATTTCGAATTGATGACAATGGTAACATTCGAACAAACTCCCTTATTGATCGTGAAACTGAAAAATCATTTTCACTTGAAATAGAGGCTGAGGACAATGGCAAACCGTCTAAGAAAACACAACCTACATCAATAGTAATTGTGTCAATACTTGATCAAAATGACAATGCTCCAATATTTTCAAATGAAGTGATTACTTTTAACATTTCTGAAGATTTTACAGTCAATCAACCACATTATCAAGTGAAAGCTACTGATGCAGATATTGGTGCTAATTCGGATCTGAGATTTTCAATTTTAGCAGGACAAAACAATCCGTTTGAAATCAATCCATCGACTGGCTTTATATCATTATCAAGTTCTTTAAGCTACAAAGTGAAAAGCCAGTACGAGTTTTATGTAATGGCGGCAGACCAAGGTGCACCTGTACAGAAAGCTCTGGTAAAAGTTATAGCTAATGTTACCAATGTCAATGTCAGTCCATATTTTTCACCTGATAACTACACTGTATTTGTATCAGAACTAACATTTGTCAACAAAACAGTGCTCACTTTAACAGCTTTCGATGATGAAGATACACCAGATCAGTTATCTTTTCAAATAATATCAGGAAATAAAGACTCTGATTTTAAGTTAGAAAAAAATGCACTAAAATTGAACAATCGACTAGATTACGAGAAGGTAAATAATTACACTTTATGGATTAATGTAAGTGATAGCGCATTACCCGCTTTAAAAGCTTTAATACCAGCTACTGTTCACATAACTGTTATAAACGCCAATGATATGCAACCGGTCTTCAGTGAAATCCGATACTACAAAAAAATAGCGGAGGAAATGCCTGTAGAAAGTTCAGTCATCACCATTCAAGCTGTAGATCATGATCAGCTAGGAACTATTTACTATACACTTCGTCAAAATATCCCGTACTTTAAAATCAACGCAACCAGTGGGTTGATCACTATCCAAAGAAGAATCGATTACGAAACATTAGTATTCAAAAGTTTATCATTTGTTGTCGAGGCAACAGAAAGTATTCAGCCGTTCTTAATATCATCTACTCAAGTTACAATTGATGTTGATGATACGAATGACAACCGGCCATTGTTCGAACATTCTTACTACAGTAGAAATATATCATCAGATACTCAAGTTGGAACAATTATAATGAAGTTAGTAGCATTTGATAATGACACTAACGCTAATGCTCGAGTTATATATGAAATTGTTGAATGGTCAGCTAAAGAATATTTTGCTATTGTCGATGATTATTTAATTAGTATAAAAACTGTGAAATTGATAGAATCAAAGCATTTGAATTTCACTGTTCAAGCAAGTGATCAAGGTAACCCAATGTTGACGTCTCAAAACAATGCCAAAATAGACATTTACATTGAAGATATCTTAGACGTTTTTGAATTTAGCCAAAAGGTTTACAATATTTCAGTAGTTGAACAGCTAACAACTACAGAAACGTTTTTTAAACCTGCAATCATTGCAACTAACCTCACTGGTGCTTTAGTATTTGCCATAGACTATTCTCAACCCAGTGGTTTACTGATGATTAACGAAAGCACCGGTGCACTAATGCTGACGTATGAAACTAAGTTAGATTACTCGGAAACGAAAAAAATAGTTTTAATTCTGAGTGCTCGTGATTCCATCCATAATGCTGTCAGTACTGTTGTGATCAATGTTCTCGATGAGAACAACCATAAGCCTATCTTCGAAAGTCTCTTGTACAAATCTACCATTCTGAAGAGTTCATCAGTTGGAACATTTGTTACTCAAGTTAAAGCAACAGACAAGGATGTACTTGTAGGAAGCCAAGTTTCATATTCGCTAGTAACAGCAAATACTCCGTTTGAAATCTCAACTAATGATGGAACAATAAGAGTTAACAAATCTTTAGCTGCACTAGCAGAAAAGACATATAACTTGACCATACTTGCTATAGATGATGGAAGTACAAAACTTTCTTCTGACGAACAAGCAACAGTTGTCATCAAAATTACCACATTGTCTGAAATAACACCTGAGTTTAACAAGACTATTTACACGGTTTATGTCGCAGAAGATACATCATCTGGTAGTTCAGTATTTAATATCATTCAAAATGTAAAGCCAATCAAAGGAGTGACTGTTAACTGTACCATTGTTTACCCTCTCAATGCCATAGTTGCATCATCAAATATAATCTATTCTACTAACATAGGTTTTGATTATGAGCTTGAAAAGAGTCATTTAGTTCAGTTAAGATGTTCTAACGAAGAATATAATTATTTATACGATGAAGCAGTTTTACATATTATAGTAACAGATGTCGAGGACAATCCCGTACTTCCAGCCACCAACGAATCATTTGCAGTGAACATTAGTGAATTTACTACAGCTGGAAGCTGCGTCACTTTAATAGATCGAAAAGAAAATTTTACGTTGAACATAAATTCTGGAAATCACAATCTTACATTTCAATTAACAAACTATGGTGAGTTAAAGCTGATAAAATCTCTTGATTACGAAATTGAGCAATTCTACCAGCTAAATATTGCAGTTTACAACGAAAACAAACAGTTATATAGCATTAAAAATGTTACAATAAATGTAATAAATGAAAATGAGTTTACCCCATTGTTTGATAACAGAGTATACAACAAAACTGTTAAAGAGGATCATAGTAAATCTACTCCACTGTTGACAGCAACTGCTAATGACAAAGATGATTTTGGACGTGTAAAATATTATGTAAGTGATAATGATTATGTTACAATGAACGAATCCAATGGTGTTTTGAATTTAATCAGAAACCTTGATTATGAGAAACGGAAAGTTTTAACTTTAGTTTTATTTGCAACCGACAGTGCCTCGATGTCCAGAACGGGGTTTGCCACCCTGGTTTTGAATATACAAGATGTGAATGACAACATACCAGAACTGCTGGAAGATAATCCTCGTACTTCACTCAGTGAAACTCTGCCTGTAAACACAACTGTGTACACTGTGCATGCTACTGATAAAGATAATGGTGAAAACTCAAGACTTGCTTTTAACATAAATAGTGGTGACCCTGAAAATATATTTTTTCTGAATTCTGACAATGGAGAGTTGATTTTAAAAAAGAAGCTCAACTTTGAAACTAATCAAAAATTTGTTATAAATATAACAGTATCTGATCATGGGCTTCCTCCCCTTTTTAAGTTTGTCTTATTGACTATCAATGTTATCGACGAAAACGAGTTTCCTCCAGTATTTGAAAGACCATCCTATATGTTGCAAATATCTGAATCAAAGTTAGTGAATACCAATTTGCTAGATCTTAATGCAACTGCTGCCGATAATTTTGGTAATATAACTTACTCGTTAACTGAGGATTTTAATCAAACTTTTGCAATTGACAGTGTTTCTGGCGTGTTGAAACTATATAAAAGTGTTGATTACGAGACGAGAAAAAGCTATACATTTGTAGTAGTTGCAACTGATAATCATCCAAATGTTCCACTAAAAGGATTTTGTACAGTGACCATCCATATTATTGACACAAATGATAATACCCCACAGATAAATAACGGTAGAGTGTTAATTAAAATAAGCGAAGTAGCACCTATTGGCACTTTAGTTTATGCCTTAGAAGTAACAGACGAAGACGACGGAGTTAACAAAATGTTGACATATCAAATCTCAAATAAAATGTTTAACATTAATAGTAAAAATGGGTATCTTACTTTAGCAAAGTCATTGGATTATGAAACATTATCTTCATATGATGTTAATATAACAGTTACAGATAGTGGGTCAATATCGAGAACAGCATCAACATATTTGAATATAACTGTGATAAATGAAAACGATAATTCACCAATATTCTCTCCGCAAACATATAAATCTACAATCAATGAAGCAACAGCATTATCTACCTCCATCACTACAATACAAGCAACCGATATTGATAGTTTTGGAGGAGTCGTCTATCATTTAGATACCCACGCAGAAGTCTTTGCCATCAACAGTACATCTGGCGTCATCACATTAAATGGAAGTCTTGATTAT
>JAYJMI010123319.1:0-20087 GCA_036873855.1 Sarsia tubulosa
TTTACAAAAATAGGTTGTCGATAGAAGATTAAATAACATGCATTATCATAAGGATTGAGGTTGTTTAGTTTTTTAGTGACTGTTGATGATATAGTTACTGTGATGTTTCAGCTTAATAACATTAGAATGGAATAGTGATTTTACTAGACGCAATATATATATACAAAATATGTTGAAACCTTATTTTATAAGTAAGAAAACAAAAGTGTTTAAATCTTTGCTATAATCACTTGCTGTTCTGTTAATTGGGTTAAATATACAGGTTTTGAAGAATCTCATGAATTGTTCAGCCATTTTTTCCATTAAGTAAGTAAGTTGAGTAAGAGCAAGTGTTAAAGACAAATCAAACTATGCCCATTTGCTGAACTATGAATGTCAAAGCTAATTTTTATATATCAATTAGGCTAAAAAGATAAATTTGGAATTTTGTGAAAGGAATTTATGGCATTGTTTTTAAATCTTATTATAATAAGATTCTGCATAATAAGGTCGAAATATCAGGATACATTTTTTCCAAAATTCTGGTTTATTTTCAGGTAACTGTCAATTTACCCCTTGTTTTGTACAATGATGTTTCTTTCTTCTTTGCACTATTAAATTTATTTCACACTATGCAGGGTACTAGTGGTATAGTTTTTGATGAAGAAATTTATTTATCTTTCAGAGTTATGTACAGCCAATCCTTTAGCACTTGCAAGGTGTGGTGCTGGAAATACTTGTAGAGGAACATATGATGAGTGGGAATGCTTATGCACAAGCAAATTTTTCAGACGAAATCCCGCTGATAGAACTTTATGTGAAGAAAGTAGGAATATATAATGTTTGCGATTATATACATACATCAACACAATCTTTCCAATACGTGTAAAACTTTCTAGATATTTTGATTTTTCCTTCAATCTTCAAATGAATGTGACTATATTTTTTATAATGTTTTTTCAAAGTTAGCAAGTTTGATATAAGTATGTTTGCTATCGTTTAATTTATCCTGCTGGGCTTAATATGGAATCATATTTTTTCAGTTCATTGCGATGAAATTACAAACTATGAAGATTTCTGTGGAAAAGGAGCGATCAACTGTATTGGACTTGTACAATTCCCTGCATGTGTCTGTAACTTGGAAGAAGGATTTATGCCAAACGGTCGGTCATGTGTTCCTTGTAAGTATATATTAACCTCTTCTTGTCATGTTCATAGTTGTTGAAACTCTGATAGACAGCACCTTTTCATATATAATATTATTGTATCATTATTTAGATGCCACCTAGGACCTAAGCTCCCTTTTTTGCCAGATCCAATATTATTTGCAGAATAGAAATGAAATCGTATGGATGGATTGTATAAAATCAGTGGTGTTAAATTAATTTATTATGCGAATTTTATGAACATTTCGATCCCTAATGGCAAAACAATATGTAAATACTTGATTTCCATAGTTTGCTTGTTTAAATGGTATTGAATAAGACAAACTGCATTAAATTTTGGGGCTACAGAATAGACAAAAACAGCAATCTTTGAATTTGATTATGCTCATATATGTAACTTCATCATAAGCTATTTTAACTTAAGCTGCTGTAACAATTTTTGTCAATTCTCATATTTGAAATATTTGCCAATCAATAAATTGTTCTATTACTGTTTAGAAAACTTTTAAGCAATCACAAATAACCATGCTTATTATGATTTAGCTTCTTGCCGTCAGGACAAACAAGTGTTAGAGCAATGTGGTCCAGGAAATAACTGTATAGGAACATACAAATCATGGGCATGCGTTTGTACTGCCAAAGGTTATGAAATCGATATCACTAACCCTAAAGTGTGTAAACAAGGTATAAATTTTATTTTGTTCCTGTTTAGCCTAGCCTGTTTACACCGACCTGCTTTGACCAATTTATCTGTGTGCTTAGAGCATTTGCGCATCTAATGGAACTGATTATTCTAAGTAACCCAAGTAATCCCATAATATCACAATTCAGGCTACTTCATTTATAAAAAGCAAATGACAGACAAATAATAAATACTGGGTTCCCAAAGGGAAATCCCTATTAAGGTTAAATTTTGAAGCAATGTTTATTTTGCTGTGTATAATAACATCTATTTTAGCATTAATTAAAGAATGAAATGATTATTTTTGTGACACCTTTAATGAAATTTCTTATAATTATTGAAATAGTAGCTAGAAATAAATTAAGCTGCTAAATTTCAACTCTATTTATCTAGCCGACCATTAGTAAAATATTGCTTCTTGATTCCTATTGTTTAGTGAATTTGAAATGCAAATATTTCTAAAGCTACCCTTAAAGTTGCTCACATCTTTGCAGGATGATCAAAAATCGGTAATCTTTCATTTCTAAAAGTTCAGTTGAGGTTAACTTTTTTGCCAAACTCACTTAAAGTATTACCTTGAAATTTAGAGTAGTATCAACTTATTAGTGGTGATTCATAATGACTAGTTAAAGATATTCAAATTTGTATCATTTTATAATTTTGCAACTAATAAGTAAATGTATCAAGGAGAAAGTGTTCTAAATATTTCATTCTAAAGATAACTCTGCATCATCACTTTGAAAATTGTTTTCAATGCGGTAAAATGTAGAACATTCCATTATGTACTAGCAAAAAAATAAGTGGTTAAAAAAAAGCTATCTTCTTTGGAACTATACACACAGAAAACACAACTGTCATTTTTTAAAATAAAAGTTTAGATGTTCACGTTCGTTACATAATTAACATATATTTCAAGCATTCTGACTAATGCTATGTTTGTTGGGTATTCAGTAGATAGATAACTCTGTTATTATGTTTAGTGTTTTGTGATGAAAATACGGATGCAGTAAAAGTATGTGGGGAAGGTGCAACAAAATGTGAAGGACCGATCAGTAAACCTACATGTTCTTGTGATGAGAGTTTAGACTATATTCCTAACACTGGTGCTACTGTTTGTGCATTAGGTAAGTTTTTATTTTATCAGCAAAGCAGTTTGATAAAATCCATCCCAAAACGGCTTTTTGAATAGAATAGGCCTTTTGTTCTTAGAACCAATCAGAATAAAGCTTATCACGGAGGTCTTCCTAAAGTCTTCCGAACTTCTAGTTGAAAATATGAATTATAAATAAAAATTTCAAAATGGCAGATTCTAGCGATGGTGAAGCAAAGCATCTTCAAGACTTAGAAATCAAGTATTTGCTACACAAATATTGGAAAAGAAAAAAATGTAGTATGATGTAGTATATCCCAAGATAGTTTTGGTTGCATTACATATCAAAACATACTATATACTAGAATCTAAATGGTATCATCTCCTTAATCCGTGATAAACTGATATTCAAGCTTACCTTTTTTTTCTCTTTTAAAGGCCAAAGTATCATTGGTAGAGATCGTTTCTGATTATGACTAAGACTATGTTATTGATTTAAAAAGGCGATACGTTTTTTTATCATATGATTTTGAAACTCTACACTCTTGCATCAGCAAATTCTATCAATTTGCTTCATAAATACTAAAACTTTTGGAGCAAAACATTCTCATTGATCTTTGAAATCTTCTTGAGAATTGCTAGCTTAATCTCGCAATTCTCAATTGCTAATATATCACGTGTCATGTCATATCGAATTTGCGAGTAAAGATAGGAATAATTTCGAGTATGCGCGCGAGTAGCTTTTCCGGTATTCCTTTTATCAAACTGAAATATTTAGTTTATATTTTAAAGTCAGAGCCATGCACTGCGTCCGATATTGCTAAATTTTGGTCGAAGTTTATGCAGCATAAAAGTAAAGTTTGAATTCTACTTAAATTTTATGAACACAAACCAGGTAATGCAATACTTTCTGACATTAACTCTTTAAAATAGTTCCGCATTTTTTTGACATTTTATTATTAAAAAAAAAAATATTTTCCTTTTTTTCATTTTTCAAAGTAATAAAATCGCAATATTATTATAGTATAGTAAGTGAACTACACAGTAAGAATATTTTTCAAACATTTTTTCATTAATTATGTGATTTTTAAGTTATTGTTATTCATTTAACATAGGTAATTGTCAAAGACACCCTGACTACAAAGATTGTGGACCCAATACATGTGTTGGTAGTAGTAAATCGTTTCAATGCATTTGCACTGCAAGAGGTTATGAGTTTGTTCCTGGAAATGCTAGAGCATGTCAAGAAAGTAAGATATACTTATGTTTACTTTTTTATTTTGTTATTATGTTAGTACATTGAATAGTATTAGTTGAATTATGTCTTTTTGTGAGATGGCTCAGATTTGATTTGCCGACATCAAGTTAAACCACAGTTTTAGGTTTTATAATGGTAGAGGCCACCAATGGCGGGGCACCTTTATCATTGTTTTAAATACCAAAATCAGAACCAGTTGTCTAAAAATGATAAATAACCCCTTGTTGGAAAAGTATTAGAATGTTCTTTACGATGATAGATCATTTGATGACCTTCCACCTATTAATATTGATGGCGTCAGCAGTTTTTATGCAAACTTTTTAAGAATCTTTGTGAAATAACGACAGGTGACGGCATGATGACGTCATAATCTTTTTTTTTAAAAAAAATGTTCAGAATGTTTATTTCTATAATATAACGCTACTTACAAATTTTGGTGCTCTTTGCTATACTCAAACTATTTTTATCAACATAACAAAATTTTCACGTTTTTCCTGAAAAAAAGCCAAATTTCACTAAAAATTGAGCTTAAAAATACTCTAGCAACCTAAATATAGCTCAAAACAACTTGAATTTTTCAGGAATCATAGATGTAGTGGTATGTGATTGAAAACAATTTAAAAAAATAAAATTAATGACGTCAGCACTTTTATTAGCAAATTTATGTCATTTTTGCAAATTTTGACACCACATGACGTATTTATGACGACATAATGTCAAATAAAAAAAAAAATAGTTTGACGCATTTGTGTTTCCAAGGTTATCATTGTGGCAAAATATTTTGGTATTTCCATTTGTAGAACTTGGTTTATTGATGAAAACGTAACATATAACATGGCTTTTGTACGGATGCCCAACAGATGATACTCTTTTATAATAAGTAGAGACGTCTTTAGGGAGTAAAAACTGTACCTATATCTGTTTAATTTTTAGTTTAATAATTGCAATCAATGTAGTGTGTCACAAAAAAACGAACCCAAACTTGAAAGTTTTATAACTTTTAGCAAAAAGATTCTAATAAAATCGACCAAAAAAATTGACCATTAGAAAAAAAATATTGTGGCTTTTAAAAATGTATAATTTGTCCCTTTTGCATGATTTTTTAAGTTATAAGCGATTTTATCGCCTTATTAGTTCGATATGACAATTTATAAGTTAACTTGTAACTTTTAACAAAAAAATTACAAAAGGTTACAAAAAAATTATTAAACGTAAAAATGTAAAACAATAAAAGTCAATGAAAATGGCTTCAGTTTTTTTTTGAGTAAACATATTTTTAAGCATTAGTAACAGCAAAGAAAGCATGCAATGAAAATTTTAAAAGTAATTAAGACGTTTTAATTAAGACGTGTTAAAACTAGTTAATAGATAAAAATAGTTAAAAAAGTTATAAAGTTTTAAAGTTTGGGCTCGCTTTATTTTGGGAAACACTATCAATTGATATTCTTTAAAATTGAATCTTGCTATCGAGTTATCATAGAATAATAATGAAAGTATAAGTTTTTTTGGTTTTTTTTTGTATTTTTATAACAAAGTATGAACTTGTTTCTTATTTGTTTAGTTTTGAAGAACCATTCTTATGCCGCAATAATATTAATGTAAAGCTTACTAATTTATATTTTCTTCCTATTTTTAGTTAAATGCACAGCAAGTAATGCAGTAGAGGCTTGCGGTGAAGGGACTTTAGATTGCAGTGGAACATTTTTACAACCAATCTGTGTTTGTGATGAATCAAGAAATTATATTCCTTTTGGAACAGGACGTCGATGTATTGAATGTAAGTAAAAAAATATTTAAACTGTTCAGTAAAGAATTACAAGGTTAACTGAAAAATATATCTATAATTATACCGGGTGTGTCAACAAACCCCGACGCCTCTACGAAAGAATGATATGATATTTATGTTTTAAGATCAACCTTTTAATTCTTGATATATTATGGGAGTAGGGGCTAATCCTACGTTATAATATATGAGCGATGTCTGTTTTTGGATCCCTGGCTTTGTAGAAATGGTTCTATAATGGTTTGTTGCAAGGTTACCGAAGTTCTTGTTTTTTGAAACGGGAATCAAAAGATCAATTTTTGTTTTCAAAACTGGTCAGCTGGTTCATCCATTAGTTCTCATTTCTTATGCAAATATAGATTTGAATAAGAGCTAATATTTAATTAAAGAGTGACTATAAGACTCCGCTCATTTGCTGCATAAGGTCAAGAAGTCATTATGGTCCAAAGATTGTTACTTTACAAATATCTCCAAAAACGATCTTAGATTATTTTTATTATTTTGCACGTACCGTTGTACGCATGTTACCGTTGTACGCATGTTACCGTTGTTATGCATGTTACCGTTGTACGCATGTTACCGTTGTACGCATGTTACCATTTTGCATGTTACCAAAATTTATTTTTCTTCTAAAAATGAATCAAGAGTTTAAATTATTATATGAAAGGCAATGTTTTTTATGATAGTTCATGAATATTGTTAATGTTTAAATATAAATCTGAGTTGTAACTAATATTGAATATAGTTGCATTTGCTGCACGACTAATTCAAAAAACTTAGCTTAATGACTTATCAAGTTAGTTGTGCATTTAGAATGGTACATAAAAAGTCAATATCAAGTTCATTAATTTAAATGTTTAAACAACAATAATATTTTTTAGGGGTCCATTAGTTATTGATTCCTTGTTGTTTTTGGTACATTTTTCATATTTGAAATTGAAACTTAGCAGTATTTGCTCTGTGTAATCCACATTTCAGTTGATCTTTCACATCTTGTTATTAACTGTTTCTTTTTTTCTCAATAACGATTCAGCTGCTTGCAGGAATAACCCAGAAATGAAAACAAGATGTGGCATAGGTAATGGATGTTCCGGTGGTTTTAAATCATATCAATGTGTATGCACTGCTAAAGGTTATGTGGCTGATCTTCTAGATCCTACAGTATGTATCGAAGGTATGAAAAAAACACTACTGCCTTATTAGGTTTCAAGCTTTTCATAAGGAGTCCGGAAATTTGTTCTTGGTTATTTGTCTGTTTGTCTATTTCTTAAAATCTATATATTTTCTATAGAGAGATATGCAGAAATTTGTACTGAGGGGGATTTGAACCCACGATCTTCGTGTAATTTTTTGTAACTAAATAGGGTAACTTTAGAAAAAAAATATGTTTTTTAATTTTTTAAAGTAATTTTTTTAAGTAAAATATACTCCAAAGTAACATAGGTGTCATGTTACTAAAGAAACCCATTATAAAATTTAGAAAAAAACAACCTTTCTGAAGATAAGAAACCTTTCTTTCTGTTTTTTAATCCATACCTTCATGTTGTTCCAACATTTACAAAAGCTTGTTGTTCAGATAGAAGTCAGTTCTAATTAATGCTTAATTCTCATCTTATTAACAATGTTCAAGATAAGGTGATAACTATCGATCAGATTCTTATTTTTCGACTAAAATTTTGTTTAAACATAGAAAGTATTTAAATATGTCATTTAAGAAAAGACAAATTTACTAACTTTAAATTTAATAACATTATATTTTTTAGTGATGTGTGATGAAGTTACAGATTTTGTTTCGATTTGTGGAGAAGGAGCTTTAGGTTGTGAAGGATCAACACGATTTCCAAAATGTTTTTGTGATAATGAACGAAATTACATTACATCGGGTAATGGACAGACATGCGCTCTAGGTAATGAGTTATTTAATGTTCTTGCAGCTATAATTGACTTTAAGACAAAAATGTCTGCAACGTAAATAATTGTTATAAGCTACTACTACTGTTATATGGAAAAGCTAATTTTCAAGACAAATATAGCGATTTCTTTATGGATTTCCTTTTTAGATAAATTATTCTCACTTTAATATGACTAAAATGACCATAAAAACATCAATTCAAACCTTTGCAGTCATAAGAAGACAATTATTTAAAAATCATCAAACGCCAAGTTTTTGAATTTTCTCACTTTTATTTCAAGTTGATGTATATTTCTCTTAAATCTTAAGACTTTCGAGATACAACTAACCAGTTTTTTCTGTATCCAAATTTGTTTACTTTCTATCTTCTTTCTTGCATTTTATGATTAGTCTATTACACATTGTTACTTATATACCTTGTATACCTTGTGATTATTTTTATTTACTTCGCAATTTCCCTTGCCTTAACCTTAAAGTAAAAAGTGGCCAAGAGATATTGATGATGTTATTTAAACACACAACGTGTGACTTTTGAATCAGGGGCTTGTTAAAAACGTTCTCCGATGATGTGTAATAGATTGAGATTGAAAACCAAGGAAGGAAAACAAACATTATGAGACTTGAATCTAGAAAGAATTACAAACTAACAGTATATAATTAAATTTTTTATTTAAATTACTCTTTTAGCCAACTGTCAAATGAATGTTGAAGCGTAACAAAGATGCGGTAAAGGAAATGGTTGTATTGGAACTTTCAAGCATTACACATGCTCTTGTACTTCAGCTAATTACGAACCTGACCCTAATGATAATACCAGATGTGTACTACGTAAGCTATTACAATACTAACTTCTAAAGTTTGCCAGTGTAGCACAAGTTTCATTATTTAAACTTTGAACCTAACATGTATGGGTTTTTTAGGAGCTCTGAGGAGAGTAGAGAGGATTAGGCAAAGGACTTACTTTCTTAACTTTTTGAAGAAACTTGCTATGACAATTTTCATATTTTAATAGGTTTCTTGTAATATCATTTATTAATAAAAATCAAATCAATTGAAAATAAACTGTTGCAGTTTTAGAAAGACAATACGCTGGAGTTTAAAATGCTGAAGTTTTTGCACAAAAAGAAAATAATAATTTTACATAAGTGCTGATAAATAGATAGCTAAGTAATATCAAAAAAATAATCAATACAATTATTAAAAACAGTTGAGTAAAGGTTTTAAAGAACCTTAGCCCCTATACGGAATACAATATGCATTTTTTACTTTTAGCACAATTACATTACAACAAAGTGCCGTCAAAGACAATATAATTAAACTGTTATTCTACTATATTTATTATGCTTTCTTTTGAATATTTGTTCGTTTGAAATCATCCTAAAGCCGACTTGGCAACTCTCTTGCGACTCTCGTACAACTTAGATACACTGCAGTAGCTTCTGCGTCGTAAGAGTAGAATCGCGCAAATTTTCAAATAATGTGGAAACCGAGCTTAAAAGTTTCAAAGTTTTTATAGTTATTACTCGCAGTGTATGCTAACTATACATTTTCAAATTAAAACACTTGTATATAACGTAGTTTTATTCTAGCTTGTGCTTCATTCTCATCAAACAGTTAGCTATTTTAATTAAGATATTTTCCAATAAAATAAGATATTTAGAATAGATTATGACGTATGTCTAATAGGTGGTTATGTTTATTTCAGGAAAATGTAACACTGAAAACGCTGCTCTGCTATGTGGAGATGGGGCAACTGATTGCAGTGGCCCAGTCACAGCACCTATGTGTTCTTGTGATACCGAAGGTTATACAGTTGCTGGAAATCTTCATTCCTGTCAACCACGTAATGATATAATTTAACTTCCATCAAATTCTAAATATGAGTTAATATTTTATTTGTTATGGTTTTCTTTAAAGCCACTAGAGCTAAATTTGTTTCTCAATTAAATAAATGAATGTGTTTAGTTATTAGCTAATTTCATTTTCTTTTTTAGTACCATGCCGATTTAATAAAGCTATTGACTGCCTTGGTGCTAATACATGTGCCGGTACTTATTTTTCTGCAACATGTAATTGTGCTGCACCTAATTATATAGTTGATACAGAAAACCCACATTCGTGTAAATTAGGTAAGGATATTACCGTATTGTGACTCTTGTTCTGAGACACTGTCTTAGAAAAACTTCTAAATTTGACTTCATGACATCATATATTTTTTTGAAATTTTCAAAAACTGATTATAAAAATTAGCATTTTTTCTCATATATAAAAAGAATAACGTGTAATATCAAGTTATAAATTTTAGTTGATTATTCGTAATTTAAGAGTTATAATTATCTCTAATATTCTTTAATTCTTTAGCTGCTTGTGATTATCTAAGATGTGGTGGGAGCCTGACTTTAGGCTATTATGCAGCAGAATGTTATGGATATGCTATTGATCCTCAATGTCAATGTAAAGAAGGATATAACGGAACTGGAACAGCCGTATGCATACCACGTAAAAAAAAATAATTTTTGTTTATTGTTTGACATTTCAGAGTTTTCTTATATTTATTTTTTGTTCATAGTATTAAGATGTGTATATGGGGTAGAGTATTCACCTTAGATTACATTGTTTTTTAAGTTGGATGTTCTAGTAACCCTGAAGCTGATTGCAATGGAAATGGATACTGTAGTGGCAGCTACCAAACATGGACATGTACATGCACAGCCCCAAATTACATTCGTGATCCTGCTGATGCAAGAAGTTGTATAGAAAGTATAGATACTTAACCATTTTACACTTTTAACCATTCTAGACAATGTTCTTTTAAATATACCAGGTTGCTTAAATTAAGTGTTATGCCATTCATCAGTTTTTGGTTACAGTAAAGTATCTTTGTAAAAAGATACAATTTGTATCTAAATATGTCTAATACAGAATTTTGTTTTAATATTAAGATATACTTATCTTTAAACCATGTTTGTTTTGATTAAAATGATTTTCTGAATATTTTTTTGCAGGACCATGCAATGTAGATTTGTGCGGCCGAACTGGTAGAGATGGTGTCGTATATGACCATGCAAGTAGTTGTGAAGGACCAGATATTGATCGTAAATGTATGTGTAACGACGGTTTTACAGGAACTGGTACAAAACATTGTTTACCATGTAAGTTGGTTTTGTGATGAAATATCTTCTTTTTACATGGTCACTCTTTCTATGCATTTTGAAGTTGTTGTATTTAAACTATTGTCAATGCTTCCAATATCAAGATTATGTTCACAAATGTGGAAAACATGTTCAAAAAAGCATTTAAGCAAAGAGGCACTTAAAAGTTATATTTTATTCTTCAATTCAAATGAGTATTCCCTTGAAAAAAAAATTTTGTTGTTGTTTTGGTTCTAAATTGAATTACATGAGCACAGTTAATCATATGTCATATAACCAAATAATCGTACAACAATTTATACGCCTAACAGTATAATAGCATCATGTAATTAAACATTGGTATAGTATTTACGAAACTTTTATCGTTAAAGATGATTTAAATATTATTAAAAGAAAACCTTAGGAACCATTACCTATACTAGGAAACAACAAATATTTTGACACATTTTGTGACATTTATCATGAAGAGTTAAGTTGCTATAAATCTGCTATCGCATAATGTTATTTTAATCATTTCTAACTTTTTAACTTTAAAGTCCATATAAAAGGCTTATTGGAAAACCATAGTATATCTGTCGATCTTAAAATTACTGTCAGCTTTTTAGGTTAAGAAATTATGAAAAAACTAAGCCATTTTTCTTTAGTACCATGTGAAGAAAATCCAGAAGCTCATTGTGATAACAATGGTAAATGTAGAGGAAATTTTGGTGCTTGGACATGTGTTTGTAATGGTCCTGAATATATTGTAGATCCCACTGATCCAAAATCTTGTATTCCAGGTAATATTAACATTCAGTTCGCCGTCTGGATATTCCAAAGGGCTACTATAAATATAGTTCTATAAATAAAGAGTATCATAAATATAGCTCTTTCTGTTCTTCCGTTCTTACTTACTCCGTACTTCCATTCGTCTGGTTTATAAAAATGTTTCCTTTAGAATCGTTTTTAGCTTCTTCGAAGTTTTTTTTGCATAAGCTACAAAAAATATCAACACAGAAAAGTGAACCGTTTTTTACATTAGTATAGTCAAAATTGGATGAGTAGCAACAAATAATCTTAAACTTGAACTATTGCTAACAACGGTGAAGTGATTATAATTCCAATACCAAATCATATTATACTTTTGTAGCATAGTATTATTTATTCACAGTTAATATTTAAAGATAAAATTCACTACTAATATGTAAATTTATATTTTAGCACCTTGTAGAAGAGAGCAATGTGGGTTTTATGATATACCTAACAGTAATGGGATTCTATATTTTGCATATGATTGCGAGGGAACAAGTATAGCACCGCAATGTAAATGTAAAGATGCATACTCTGGTAGTGGAACTCCATATTGTAAAATTAGTAAGATATTGATATTTATCATTCTAGATATTAAAGGGAAGCTGAGGTGACAAGACAAGTTAGGAAAGAAATTTAATATGGTTTCTGAGATATAGTGAAATATGTCAATTTTACTAATTTGTGATGTCATCAAAGGTTGCTTTCCCTGGTACGAAGCGTCCAATTTTAACTCAAATTTGAAACAAGAAAATGGCTGAAAATCAGCACTTCAAATTAAGACTAATACATTAAGACAAACTAAAAGAGTTTTTTACATGAAATAAAAATCATTGTTCATAACTTTTGAAGCTCTTGAATATGAGCCTAACTTATCTTGTCACCTCGGTTTGCCTAAAAATATAGCTAGAATAAATAATATTGTTAATCGTGATATAAATAGTTTATCACCTATGTATGTTGACATTATTACAAGAAAGATTAAAAACAACTTTCCTGTTACAATGTTTTCTTTGTAGTATAGTAAAACGATTAACTAATAAAACGATTAACTAATAAGCCTTTCCCCCCTTATACATTGATATAATGTTTATTTTAGAATACTGTGACGAAACGACTGATGTTGTAAAGATTTGTGGCGAGGGAGCTACGAAATGTGAAGGACCTCAAAACAAACCAAGTTGTTTTTGCGATGAATCAAGGAATTACATTACTTCTTCTAACGGGTTACAATGTGTATTCAGTAAGTGGAATTAATTAATTTGTATATTGTTACTAAGCTTACTAACATTACATTAGCCGGTAAGTCCATCTTACGCCCATTTTAAGCACATTTTACGGCTGTAAGTAAGTTTTGATATTTTACATGGTTGACCAATGAATACATTATATTTACAGAGGGAACCAACGCAGATGTTACCCAGTTGGGCTCTGAAGTTTTCAAGGTTCCTAGTTTGCACTTTCCACACTTTGAGTTCACTTACTTCAACATTAACAGATACAAAACACTACACCAGTTCATTAATTGCTCTTACTTATATTTGCGAAATTAAATATAATATGATTTTTTTTCTTAGGTGATTGTAGAAACAATCCTGATTACAAATTGTGTGGTCCTGGAAATCCATGTCAAGGTTCCATAAAATCTTTTCAATGTATGTGTTCAGCTTCTGGTTGGGAAAATGTTCCTGGCGATCGAAGGCGATGTAGAGAAAGTAAGCTTATTATATTCCAGGGACTAGTTTGCAATATTAAATTTAACTTCGAATATTTTTACTATTATTGAATTGTTCACTATCTAAGGAATTTAAGGTTGATATTACAGATAACAAAAATAAAATTGAACGAGCATTAGATTTCCAATGAGTGAACTAGCTTTTTGTAAAAGGTTTCTAAAATTAATAAATTCATTTATTACTTATCATAAATTTGGGTTTTTTACACACATATTACATAATAATTAAGGCATTGTGATATAGTAATACAAATTTGTACCGATATTAAGATTTGGTTCGTTCTTGTTGTTGTTAAAGTATATCATCGATGTATCATTTATTGTGGTTAATTTTTCACCATAGTCACATGTGATGCTACTAATGCTGTTCTTATATGTGGTACTGGAGCCACAAATTGTACTGGCACCTATCTAAAGCATCAATGCATCTGTGATACTCAAAATAATTATGTATCACTTAACGGTAATGGATATTGCTATAAAGGTAAGATTACTTCCACTTCATGAATTTATTTTCCATTTACTGTAATTTGTTTATATTAAAGATATGAATTTCATAGATAGACAAACTAACAACAATGGTGCTTGTTAATTACAATTCTTGTTTCACTTGCCACGTTATTTCAATTTTTTAAGTTTAAGTAATCATTATTTTATTCTGTTTATTAGCTACTTGTAGAAACAGCGAAGCATTTAAGCAGAGATGTGGAGAAGGAAATACTTGTGAAGGAAACGTTGATTCATTCCATTGTGTATGCAATGCTAAGGGATATACGTATGATCCGAAAGATCGAACAAATTGTAAACGAGGTAATCAGTTTATTTGCATAAAATAATGTTGTAAATTATAGATCTAAATTATATCAAAGTAAATTCTATATTAATTTTAAGAAAATAAAATAGTTCAAACTGAATAACTGAAATTTTTGACAAATATTTTGAACACTGTTTGATTATATTTTATATTTAGTGATGTGTAATGAAGTAGACGACTATTCTGCAGTATGTGGCCAGGGGGCAATCAATTGTGAAGGACCAGTAAATGCTCCTAAATGTACATGTGATAATGATAACAACTTTGTGACAGCGACAAATGGACGATCCTGTATTGTCGGTATGTATCAAAATATAATCTTTTACTACACTTAAACTACTTTTATTAGATACTGAACTTTATTATAAAGCGTAAAATTACAAGACTAAAATATCTAACATTAAATTTGTACCAGCAGACATGCCATTATTGTTATTAATAAATTCAAGCTTGTTCGTTCGACTGTCCGGAACAGGTTCATCTCAGGAACCATTCATCAGATTTTACTTTTTTTTGCAAGAAGTTAAAGGTTTATGAAAGAAGAAAAGAAGTGAAGAAACCCGGTTTTCTATGGAAACTGAGTCAAAAGGTCAAGTTTAGATCAAAACTGATAATTAATCAGCAATTGACCATGACCATGAATATAGGTGTAATAATTCTGAAAATTCTTATTTGCGGGTAATTAGTGTCAAAAAGCCAAAATTTATTATGTGACCAAGCTAACTCAGGAACCGTTCAATGATATTTTGCATTAAGTTAAAGTATCATAAATTAAGAAAAGTGACGAAGTCAGAATCTTTAGAAAAATTCTTGTTTTCGTAGAAACAGAGTCGAAAGGTCAAATTGGAGCCAAAATTGGTATTGTCTCAATATATCTTGAGATCCGTCCATCAGATTATTTTGATTTTTTGTACAAAGTTAGAGGTCATGACACTAAAAACACCTGTTTGCGCGTAACTGAGGTCAAAAGTTAAAAATTTATTATGTAACCAAGCTAACTTTGAAACCGTTCATTCGATTCATTCGAAGGTAAAGAGTAATGAGTAAAAAAAAGTGGTGGAGCCATTTTTTTAAAAAAAGTCTTGTTTCCATGGAAGCAGGGCCAAAAGTTTAAATTTGGTATTTCTTAAGATATTTATATTTTTTCATAATTTTCAGAAACAATTTATACCGGGCGTCCACTAGTATTCCATCCCTTTTTTTATTTCCATAGCTTCCTGTTACCATAATCCAGAAGTAGTTGAGCGTTGCGGTAAAGGGAATGGTTGTACTGGAACATACAAACGATACACTTGTGTGTGTACATCATATGGTTACGAAGCTGATGAGGATGATCTAACACGATGCAACTTAAGTAAGATAAATTTACTGAACCAATTATGTTAATTATTTCAATACTTTATTTAGAAATAAACTCAAGTTTTATTTAATTAGCTTGCAACTTTAAGTAAGATAAATACATTGATTGAAGTAGTTAATAATAGTTTACTACTTTTTAATAGTTTATGATTTAAGCTGGCAATTGTCTTAAAAATGAACTTTCTTTCTCAACACATTACTTGCTCTGTTCATTTTTTACCCTTGTTTTGTTTTTAGTTATTATTTTTTTTACCTTCTGGAATTGCATTAACTTTTATAATGATACATTTCGTTTTCTTTTAGGACAATGCACCAAAATGGACTCTTCTCGAGTTTGTGGTGACGGAGCAACAGGTTGTAGTGGCTTAATCTTAAGTCCAACCTGTTCATGTGATACAGAAGGATACTTAGTGGCTGGAAACCTTCATACGTGCCAGCCAAGTATGACTTCCGACATTTAGTTTAATTAATGGTTTACTTCAAAATTTCTGCTGCTTTATGACTTCACACTGCATTACAACACCATAACGCAATTTAGTGAAAATTCACACCAAACATATACATCATGAGAATTATAATATTTATACATGAAACATATTTTTGCTAACGTTTTAACTTAAAACTAAATTCATTTTTTCTTTAGTACCCTGTCAGTTTAGCAAAGCACTCGATTGTGGTGTTGGAAATACATGCTCCGGAACGTATTTTTCTGCTACATGTAATTGTAATGGACCTCAATATATGATTGATAAAGATAATACACAAGCATGTTTACCAGGTTGGTTTCACTTTCACCTGTCACGAGGTGATCCTATAAATCAGGATTTTTTGAATTCGACTTTATATTAGCGTTTCTATTAGTTTCGTTTTGAGCCTTTCCTAAAACTTTATACAAAACACTTCTGTATTAAAATATTTGTGTGTTTCTTTACAAAGCTCCATGCATCATCGAGGAATGTGGTCAAGATACCTCCTTAGGACCTAATGGTTTGTTTGCAGACAAATGCGAGGGAACTTACATTACGCCTAAATGTTTCTGTAAGGAAGGATACAGTGGATCTGGTACTCCGTATTGTACTGTCAGTAAGTATAGTTAACATTACAATCAAGTGTTATGAATTTATAAAGTGTTATGAGTGCTAACAACGCAACTCCGTAACAAATACTATGATTATAAGATTTTTAAACTTGATTGTACGGAATTAAGTTTTAGTGAGATTCCACCTTTTAAAAGTAACAAACAATGGAAGGAGCTGGAAAGCAACTTAAAAAACTTAAATCTCAAAATAAAAAAATGTAGTTGGATTAAATGGATTCGAGTTTGTGCACTAATCTTAAAGTGTAAATCTTTCAGTATTAGTAAAAGCATTTCAGTATTGTAATTTATAATTATCGATGATCGTTATAGAATCATGTCGTGACAATCCTAAAGCTGATTGTGGTGAAGGAGGAAAATGTGATGGAACATATTTCAATTGGCAATGTGTTTGTGATGGGCCGAACTTTATTGTTGATGTTCATGACACAACTAAATGTATCAGAGGTATAAACTTTACTGCAAATACTGCAAAAGTTAATCCATAATGCTTGTATTTTCTACTGTGCATTACATTATGTAAGAACTATTGGTTATTATTACCCGATTGATAGAAAATCCCGCATTATGAGTATTTTGAATCATTAATTATCCGTTCCTAAACCTTTGACAAAGAAACTTTTATAATCTGGTACATTAAAGCCTAATTTCCGTATAATTTTAAAAGTTGCGCAACAACAACTACCTATGCAAATGTGTTGCACGACTGTTCACAACATGTTTTCGATGTATGGGAGCAATCTTCAAATATAAGCAAACAAAAAGTTTGCCTTAAAAAAAGTTTGCTCGTGTTGCCTTCTCTAGTTCGGGACAATACTTTAACATCGGTCAATATTTTACGGTAATGCCATCGCAAAAAGTTAAAATAGAGTTAATAACATGAATAAAAAGCTATATTATTTTTTTTGTCGTAGCCCCATGTAGTAAAGAATCGTGTGGATTCAGTACAACATTAGGAGCACCATATTACTTTGCACACGGATGTGAAGGCTATTACAGCGATCGGCAATGTAATTGTAAAGAAGGATTTGAAGGAGAAGGAACTGCTTACTGCAAACCAAGTAATTTTTTTTATTAATTTGAATTTAGTTTCTGCTCAGCAAGTATGTTGAATATACATGAGTTAATATTAATGTTGTATTAATATGAAGCAAGTATGGTTCTTTCATTTTCTACTTAGTTTGATTCCAAAACATGTCGATGAGGGGGCCTGGAAATTCAGTCAATATCATTCATTTGTTTGTTCGTCCGTTCGCTCATCCATTGATTTCTCATAATTACCTCATCTATAATTCTTAAGCTAAAAATTGACAGATGCAGATTTTCGCAAAAACCATTCATTCGACTTTTTTAGATTATTGGAAGAAGCTAGAACATAAATGAGTTGAGGGATCAAAAATGACAGGATTTTGATAACTATGATAAATAATTAAAATGATACTATGCTTTATTTGGGCAAGCTCTATTTTTTGAAAGTTAGTCGATGTTTCACTTTTATATTTTTTTACAGAATCATGTTCAGATAATCAATTAGCTATATGTGATAATAATGGAGAATGCAAAGGATATTATCATGAATGGTCATGTGTTTGTGATGCACCAAACTATATGCAAGATTATGGTAACCCTAAATCATGTATAGAAGGTAAATACAAGTATATTCTACAACGCTACTAACGAATTTAAAGGAGACTACAACTTTTTAAGATTTGCATTATAAAAATATGTATTCCAGTCACGTTTTTTCACTGCAGATTATTAAAAGAAATATGAAGTAATATTAAAGATACCATAGCTACAAATTGTATTGTTTTGATCATTAGGTATTTTAGATAATTAAAAAAATCACAAAGTTGATTATTAGTTAATAAATGCTCTGATAAATCATGATTAACCATGTTTAACTATATTTCTAAATTGTTGACATTTAAATATGTTTTATGATTAGTTTACCATATTGTTCTCCACGGAATAACTATATGTCAATAAAAACCCTAAGCTATGAACTTTATGAACATACATCATCAGTTTAAAATCAAATTTGTTTGTTTTAAGCATCATGTAAAGTTGAATACTGTGGCAAAGGATTGGTTAGTGGTTACCATAAGAACTTTGCTGACAGTTGTAGTGGAAATGCTATTAATGCAATATGTCACTGCATCAAAGGTTTCGTACTAAATGAAAATGGTATTTGCGAACCTGGTAAGCTTGTTAACATGTAGCTTCTAGAAAAGTATTATTAAAATATTGTTAAGGATTATCAGAATAATGATTTAGTTTTTTGCAACTTATTTCAATTTTTTAATAAATAATTCTAGATTTAGAGTTCTTTTCTAGATCAGCTTACATAATTTTACGTTTTTAACGTATATCAATATAAAATATCCATATATAATTTGTTTTAGGCCTCTGTGCCGATAATGTTAAAGAAAGTTGTGGAGAAGGAGCAAGTGGATGTGAAGGTTCTATCATCAAACCAATTTGTTTCTGTGATGAATCTCAAAATTTTGTTGCTACCAAAGATGGCACTGCTTGTGTCCTTGGTAAGTAAATATATTATAATCGATTTGGTTTGTTTTTATAGGGTGGACACAATTTTAGAGTTATGCCATCTTCAATGTTACCTTTGCTGATATACTTAAGTCTACATAGTACCAACACCTTTCAAAAATGTTTAGATGAACACGCATAATGCATCGTTCATCGTTTTACATTGCTTGTTCCTTAAACTACACGTCATTCAATAACTTTTTTATTGTGAGCATTGTTTTCAACTAAATTTTATTAAATTTTAGTAAGGTAGGGTGAGATTTTTGGGGTAATAGGTAGTCAGTGATCAGCGTTATTTTTTTGTTACAGTAATAGATTTGAGTAATAACTAGTATTGAATTGAATAGAATGAATGACTTATAATTTCTCTTCGTATGCTGCATTAGGACGGGTCAAATAGTCAAATTTTAATTAAAAAAATACATATTTTCAATTATCTTACATATTTTGCATGAAATTAAATGATAATAAATGATCAATTAATATAGCAGTTAGTTAATTTTTGAAGATGCCTCATGAATCAAAAGTTACTTTCATTAACTGAACTAAGCCTGATTTTATACAGGGAGGTTAAGAAATATATTGTTTCTCATCTTTGGGAAATTGCGAACCCACTTACCTTAGTTTAAAATGATGTTTCTTCCTTTAAAGTGGCTTACTCAGGTGAAACTATTTTGTGAAACCTATATTGAATTTTATTTATTGCAAAGAGCAGTGTGAGA
>JAYJMI010123431.1:0-10666 GCA_036873855.1 Sarsia tubulosa
AACACATTTTATTAACTACCTATGTCTAATTTATGATAGCATTGCTTGCTACACCTTCATGTTTAAAAGGGTCTTGATAAGTTGGTTGTCTTGCAAAGGTCGAAGTTTCCACATTATCAGGTATAGTTGGTTGTATAATTTATGACTGTTATTGAAAAATCATTGTTCTTGTAGTTTAACTGGTAAAACTTCATGCCTATTGACTTTCACTAGGCATGCAAATCTAGGTTCGAACCCTAGCAAGAACGTTTAAAACTGCCTGCAATGTCAGACTTCAAAGCATTGTTTACAACGATATATAGGCCATAAAAAAGGCCAACATGGGTTTGGGTACAACATGGGTACTAGATATAATAGCGTAGATACTCTGTGATATATGTTCCTTTAGAGCTCCTGTAAACTTAGTTATGTGATAATTAGTTGTATTTTAACAGCAGCGAAATACTTACTTACCTTATCTTCACACACAGTCAAAGCATTGTCCGGAATAAGATTAAGAGAGAAGATAGTAAAGATAGTAGACAGTGAAGGTGGTAAAGATAATATAGATAGTGAAGGTGGGAAAGATTATATAGATAGTAAAAGTGGTAAATATAGTATAGTTAGTGAAGGTGGTAAAGATAGTATAGTTAGTGAAGCTTGTAGAAATAGTATAGATAGTATGGTAATAAAGATGGGGGGTATAATATAGTATAGTATATAGAATAGTAAATAGTATATAGTATAGATAATAAAGATGGTAAAGATACTTTAGATAGTAAATATGCTGAGAATAGTAAAGGTACTAATTATACTTAAATTAGTACATGAAGTATGTGAATGAAGTTACAAGAAGAAGTAGTACATACTTATGATTCGGAAGATTAGTTGAATATTTGGCAAAGTTCGGCCATGAGAAGAATTTTATAGCTAATTTATGCTAAATGGCAACGATCGGCCACGTCGATAATTTTTTTTTTAAAAATTAAAAAAAAAAATCAAAAAAAATAAGAAAAAAAAATAAGAAATAAAAATTAAAAAAAAATAAAAAAAAAATAAAAAAAAAAATAAAAAATAAAAATAGCAATGAAAAAAAAAGTGAAATTGAAATCAGTTGATAATTTTAAATAAAACTGAAAATAAAACTAAAGTAAAACTGAAAATGAATTTATAAAAAAATTATATTATAATAATAATAATAAAAAAAAATTGAATGGCAACGATCGGCCACCATACTTGTGTTTCAAAAACTAGAATCGTATTAACAAGTAATTTTTTTAGTTTAAATAAATCTGGTCTGCAAATTACTAAAATCATGAGAACTCTAAATAGCATCTGGTCTGTAAATTGCAAATTATTTCAAAACGTATTCAAATGGAATGGAGATTGATGAACAGCGTGATAAATATCTGCATGTATACAAAATTTTATTGTCTGATATCTATTTGTGCACCAGTTATTAGCAGTTGGGGGATTTGTTTTACATCAAAATCATCTGGTCTGTAAATTGCACAAAAATTATAGAAATAAAGGGACATAAAAAATGGTTATTTATGGGCTATCAGCATATGGAAAGAAGTTAAATTACAGTTGCTCTCTCACTAGTGCGTGAACTTGATAAATCGATTGTCACGCAAGATCAGTTTTATCGTTTTTTTGAAAAAAAATGTTTTTAATTTTTTCGTCTGAAAATTACTACTTTAACTAATTTTATATCAATTATATGTCAAAGATATGAACTATGCACTTTATGATAACTAAAATATGCTCTATACTCATCATAAATTGTTATATTAAGTGTTTAAATTCAGACCATACCTCCTCCTATAAATCCTAATTTTTGAAAATGTTTTACGCTAGCAGCGATTCTCGACTTTTAGTATGTCATTCTAGAATGGTTTACCTTTCTAAAAATGTATAGTTTACTTTTTTACGAATTTATTCTAGGTTAAAGCTAAGTTTTTGTCATTTGTAAATGACCATAAAGTGTGCATACAATTAAAGATACTTTAAAAGATAGCCAATCACTTATAAACTAAATTAAAACTTACCTACATACTAAGCTTCTTACAAATAACAATTGGTAGTAACAAGCATCTGTTCGGAATGCCTACTATAAAATAATCTATCTTTGAGCTTCTATAAAAGCTTTTGAAACTTCGGTGCTTATTGCAATTTAAGTGGACTAATTAGAATAAGGAGAACTATATTCCTACTCAAATTATCAGAAAATTTGATAAATATACATACTCAAAAGCTTTAATGAACAAATATAAGTGAGGAAGACAAAGGCATTCCACTGATATTCCGCCTATTCCGGGTTTTAAAGATTACCTGAAACAATCTTTAAAATCTGGCAATTATTAAAACTGTCTCCTAAAAGAGTTCGGGAAAGGTTACATTGGGATGAATTGATATTTCCATCTCACGATATTTCTAACTATTGGATAAATAACCAAACTTGCGCCTAATATAAGTTTTGGAAAAAGACTTTTTAAAAACTGCATTTAAATTAGATGTTTCTACGCAAGAATAATTTAAAAATGTTTTTTTGGGAGTTAGCATTGATAAATAATGAATTTTGATTGCCATAATAACAGTATCTGCCAAGGCAGCAGTATCTGCAAAGGCAGCAAATTATACATTAGCTCAAGGAATGATTTAAATTTGCGAATGATCTCGAAAGAAAAAATTACTGGAGGTCGCGTGCAGATAAATTCAAATTTTATTATAGACTTTTGTGAGTTTTAATTACAATTTCAACTATTTGGCTAAAAAACGGAAAAGCATGCAGAAGTTTTTGAAAAATATATATGCACGATATTCCGCTAATTTCGCTAATTGCGATAATAAAAATTCAATTTCAAATTCCAAAAGTATAAACTAACATTCAAATATGTCGGCTTTAAAACCGGAATGCAGAACTTAGGAATTGAATGGTGGGAATGCTTATAATATTAAAAAATATAATAATAACATAAATGTTTTTAACCCTACAAAGGTTGGGCTTTTTTGAAGGTAGATTTGATAGGGGGGAGGGGGCGATTCGGATACCTCCCTCAATAAAATCTTTATTAGTTATTGATTTTTTATAAAACTTTGCACAGTTACTCCCTTTATTAGCCTCCACAATAAAACATAATCAAAAAAAAATCGCTAATATATTTTTGATAACGTCAGCATTTATTTGCTGAAATCAGCAAAATTCGTTGGTTTTCGTAATTTAGCTATAACTTTTGAATGCCAAATGCTAAAATGATGTTTAACCCCTTATTTTAAAGCTATTGAGTATTAATATTAATGATTTCCCTTATGATCTCCATTACTAACCAGGATACTATATAACATTGATGAAAGTTTCAAGTTGATACCATTTAGCAAACAAAAGTTACAGACATTTACTTTTTTCAAATTTTAACCTAAAACATGGTAAAATTTGCACCCCCTCTTCGACCAGACCCCCATAACTTTTTTAAAATAATTATTTTTGAGCTAAAAATTTCCAAAAACGGGGTTAATAGATAAAAAGTCAGAAAACTTGGAGCACGTTACACTTTTCCCAAAAAAAATATTTAAAAAAAACTAAGGGGGCCGAAAATATTTTCTTCTGTTGTCACAAATTTTATTTATTTAACCTCTTTCTGCTACATGTCAACTAATTTGACCTTTTAATATGCAATTAACTCTGAAAAGTCGAGTATTTCAATGATATATCAAATCTTGTCATGTTTTCCATCATTATTCATTTGCCGTGGGGGGATACGAAGTACCAGCACAGTTTTTGATGTTCATTTTCTCAGTAAATATGAATGTTACAAACTTGAATTTTTGTAACTTTTCCTAACATTTATCCTTCTTTTGGAATTTTGAAAAATCAAGCAATTTTTTTCAAATATTTAGGGTGTGGTCACTTCAGGAAAAAAGTCTGACTAAAAGTGATGTTTTAGTTGATCAGAGGCTAAATTATCCTAACAAAGAGTTGACTATTAAAACTATGATCACTTTTATCAAAAAATGTAGATAAAAAGGACAACAAATACCCAGGATTGATAGGGTAAACCATATTTATATCGGGCTCTTTAGACCCTAATTTTACCGGGTAGAGGATTCCGCCCCCTTGAAATATCAGGAACTATAAATGATATAAACATAAAACCTGGCATACTTATAGTACTACTCATAATAAACAAAATCACAATAAACATTTTTTTGCTGTTGACATCGTTTTTTCGATGACGTTACTCGTATTCGTAGGGTCGTTGATTTTCAATTTTTTTCTGATATTTTATAAATTATGTGGATAACTAAAATTACAATATCTTTTGACTGGATAAAGATTTTGACACAAAATGAATGAAAGATCAAGTGATGATGCTATTGTTTTTTTGTTTTTTTTTATTGAAAATATTTCCAGGAAAAAGATTATGACGTCACAAAAAGGCATTAAAATGCAAAATTATGAAAAATAACGTCAAAGTTTTTGCTATGCTCATCAAGCTAATTAATAAGCTCACTCCAGATTTTGATCTTTTAGTATAATGTCATAATTCATTTATTATGTCTACCAACCGAGGTTTAGGTTTTCAGCTGTATTTTCAGAATTTGAATGTTCGCTGGCAATTGTTTTATTAATTAGATCTAAGTTTGTGGAGGTAGCTGTCGAAGCAAAGAAGATCAGCCTGATATTGAAACACAGCCTTGTTCACATCAATTATGAAAAAAATATGATAAAAAAATATACCTTCTAAGGTTTTGGAGACGTATATTTGGAAACGTAGTGTTTCTTTTTCATTTAAAACATCTCTTAGCTCGATGTAAAAGGTTTGTGAATTCGCCTTTTCCTTTTTGCGATCAATAGTATTGATAAAAAAGTTTTGAATCTAATAACCGGTAATGTTAAGTGTTGAATATTAAGATAAAATTAAAGAAAACTTGTTTGTTCAAAATCAACCAATACATATTGTTCAAGCAAATCTTGTCTACGTTCAAAATATATTAGCAATACAATCGTATCTTGATACAATCGTATCTTGAAATGAGCTTTTTGTAACTGACATAAAAAAGATAGAAATAAAAGATAAAGAAAAGATAAAAAAGATTGTACTTGTCGTTAAATTGACAATTTGATCGAAATCACACTGCTTTGAATAAACATGGTTTCCTATAAAATTAAAAATTTAATAACTATGATTGATGGTTAATAAATAATACCGGTTTTCGTAACAACACATAAAGGTTGATAATTGCTACCAGCCTCCCTTTTAAAATAATAAATTGGATAGAATAAACTCACTAATATCTCCCAAATTAGTAAGTTTAGTTAAAGATAAATTTAATTGTTTTTAATTCTCTTTGTAATGCTGTAATTGATTCAGTAATTGAAGTGATAAGTTTAAATTTTTATTTATACTGCCTATTTAAGATAAGATGGGCCCAAAACGACACAATTTAAGTTTTAAATTCATATTGTCCAGTAAAGAATGGACAATATGAGATTCTTGATACTATAAATAAAATTTATAAAATATCAACATAACTTCCATATCATTTTCTATGTTTGCTTAGCTTCAACTCCCTGACTCTTTTCTGTAAAGATTTTAACGAACTTTTTATTTAAAGTAAGTTTCGCAAAACATCCATTTTTGAATATCGATGCTTATTCTTACTGTGTTTTTTGTTAAATACTTGTGTAAATAAAATGTTTTTTGAAAATGTAGAAAGTAGTTACAAGAAAAAAGAAACAAAAATTCTAAACTCTTTTAATACTGAAAAATATTACGGCACTATCAAACGACTTTTGGCGCATTAAAGTACTTAATATTCAAGGAGAAGTAAATTGGAAAGTTATATGAAGTATAAGAAAGTTTAACTGATAACTTAAGAGAAAAATATTAAATAACGTCATTCTATGGAAGTAAAATACTAAATATGAAGTGTAGCCAATTCGAGAAATCATCATTAGAACAAGTGTAGCCTTATGTTGAACGACACAAAGGACTTTTTTTTTGATAATCTCATATTTCCTTATACCACTTACAAGATAAGTACAATAAGGTTTTTATAAAATATTTACAATTTATTATTATCATATCTAATTTAAACTATTTTGTTTTTCAATATTTAAAAGTATGTCTATAACATGACATAATAAAAGATTCCCTTAAAATAGGTTAGCTGGAAGAGTGAAAATCAGAAAATTCAGATACAGTATCTTAAAACTCAGTACCGAAAATAAAAAGAATGTTGCGAAAAACCTTGAATCAATTAAGCAGATTTGAATAGTAGATTACGTAAACATTACGTAAAAATTAATTATGTAATGTGAATTATTATAGCGATTAGAAGTTTGGTGATAAAATTGGAGTAGTAGAGTAGATAAGAGTAGATAACATATTGACTAAAGCTCATCGATATTGACAAATAATGAAAAACTTTTTGACTTCAACTTTTCGTTTCTTAACATTTAAATATATACTATATAATAAGTTCTTTTCGTAAGTTTGTAATAAGAGGTGCTAAAAGATAGAAAAACCAATTGTGACAAAATTACGATAAAAAATTATCATTGCTATATTAACGAGCAGTTTAAACTTTTTGTTTCTAAACTATTAAAAATAAATAACATAATGTATACAGTGTGTCCAAAAAAAAAGCGAACCCAGACTTTAAAGCTTTATAACTTTCAGTTGAAGCAACTTTTACAAAAGAGGATTTCACCATTAGAACGAAAATTTTATTGACTTTTCAAAAATGTAGAATTTGTTGTTATTTTGTGACTAATTTTTTAGTTATTAAAAACGTTTTAACTACTTTTAAAAGCTTTGTTTGAACGTATGCATTCTTTGTTATAAATAATTGCTTAAAAAAACATTTTTTCTCAAAAATATTTTGTAGCTTTAATGAATTTTATTGTTTAATATTTTTAAATTTGTAATTATTTGTAATTCTGTTGTCAAAAGTTTTAATTGACTTTTAAAAATCTAACGACTTAAAAAGGCGACAAAATCCCTTATAACTTAAAAACTAGTTAATCAAATAGAACAAATTAAACATCTTATAAAAGCCAGTGAGATGTTCTTTCCAATGGGCAATTTTTTTTCAAAAATAATTGCTTTTGATAAATGTTATAAGACTTTAAAGTTTGGGTTCGCTTTTCTTTGGACAAACTGTATATCAAAAACAATTAACAAGATAATTATGAAAGAGGGTAAGATAACGATAAAAAGGCTGTTGTTAGTTGTAATAATGGATTTTCGATAATTTAGTAACTTTTCGGTAGCCATTTTATGTTGAGTAGTTTACATGCATGTACTATTAGCGTCCGTTCGGTTTCGTATAGTTGACATTCGAACATAAAGTGCTGGTCATCTTCAATTTCTTTATTGCATTTGCAAATTGATGATTTGACAACTCCTATGTATTAAACGGTGATCATTTATGTTTTCAAATTATCGAATATTGAATTTTCACTAGTCTCAAAAACCTTATAAATCCCAAAAACCTCAATTTTGAAACTATTGAATATTAAATTTTCACTAGTCTCAAAAACTTTATAACCCCTAAAAACCTCGATTTTAAAAATATCGAATTTTGAATTTTCACTACGAGTCTCAAAAATCTTATACACCCTGAAAAACTTGATTTTGAATCTATCGAATATTTAATTTTCACTACTCTCAAAAACTTCAAAAACCATATTCAGAGACGACTAGAGTATAATGAACAAACGATATTCTAATATGAAACATTGTAAACAATTTGGCTCGAGATGGATCTTTTCCCTGCCGGAGAAACAAAGTCCCGCACAATTTTTGATTGTTAATTTTTAGTAAATATGAATGTTAGAAACATGATATTTCGCGACAGTTTTCTAGATATTTTTAAAGTGCGGTTACTTTGTCACGTGATTTCTAGTTGATTAAAGCTTAAATTCTCAATTTTATCAATGACCTTCAAATAGGAGGAGATTGAGCTTCATGGCTTCTTTTGTTATAATGCTTGTTAACTAACTACTGCTAAATTTTTAACTGTAACTCTTGTGTTTAGTTGTTATACAGGGTGTGTGAAAAAGAACGCAGTAAAGATTTCAAAGTAGTTTTTTGTAAAGTAATCTTCCTTAAAATAAAACAAATTTATTCAACTGTTTAGGTAATTCGAAGTTCTTTCCCATCATGTATCAGTTGTTTGAAAATATTTACAATGAAGCTAGATAATAAATGTTTTCCAATAAATTATTGTCATTAAAGCTTTAAATGTCAATTAAATAACAAGTTTAATGGTTCGTGCAAGTCATTAATCATTGTCATGCTAATTGTTTCAAAAAATACTTATTTTGGTAAAAAAAAATTCTCATTTCTTTAAAATGTAATATATAATTGACAATTAATTGACAATTATAATCCCGTGTTTCATTTCAATATGGCTCGTGAATGTAATTGATAATATGGTTATTATTATTAATCAGTTATATGGTTACATGGTTCTTCATCTACTGTATATATGATATTAATGATATCATAGTATATATGATATGATATTAATAATCTTGCCTTTCCTTGATACTATTCTTTTACCTTTGATTTAATAGAGGCTAAGTTATATAAGCCTATATTAGCAAGAACTTATAAAAAAGGACAAGAAAATATATGTAAAATTCATTTTACAAACAAAGGTGTTGAACATATTAATTGGCAAGGATATTACATGAGCCTAACTTAGAGAATTGTTTATCATGTCCTATCAGTACTAAGATTTTTAATTATAACAAATTCGTTCTTGAATTAAATGTGGAACGTTTTCTGAATAATCCTAATAATTTACCATGTGATTGTAGTAATTAACCTTACAAAGATGGACAACATAATCATATTGTTCCAGGTGACCTTCGGATAATTCAAAACAACAGTCTTAGAGGATTTTTTTTGCAAAAGGGCCTAAGTATCGTCAATCTAACATAGCAATAGCAACCCTACCAATACATATGAACTAGTTCAGGGAACTAGTGAGACCGTTATCAATAAAAATATAAGCAACTTAAATAACTTCTTCAAGATTAACAACAGTGCACCTGAAAACCACTGCCTTCCAAAAATATATTGGCATAAGTCAAACAAGATGCATAAGTCACCTATAAAAGCACTCTTTATTATAATATCTCCTAAATCGTCTATTAAGCCACTTTCTAAAAATATAACGGCTGCTTTCAGACTTCTTTATAAACAAATTGAATCGTTATACTAAATATTTTTCAGGTTTTAATACTTTTTGGGACGTAAAAAATAATAAGCCAGTAATACAAGTCATGAACAAATTGTCAAAAAGAGGCAAAGCTTATACCATATCTACATTTGATTTTTCTACCTTGTATACTAAAATTCCACATCATAAGCTTATTTTTGTTCTTAACTCTTTAGTTGACTTTTGCTTCAATGGAGGTAAATGCACACATAATGAGATTGACTATTTTGGTGCTAGATAGACAAATGAGCCTTCATAGTTTAACATTAACTTTGAGAAAAACAGTTTAAAGGCTGCAATTAAGTATCTTCTAGAAAATAGCTATTTTACACTTGGAGAAAATATTTTTATATAAATCATAGGTATGCCTATGGGTTCAGATCCAGCTCCTTTTTTTCCTAATTTATTTCTCTATTTTCATGAAAACAAATGGATGTTTGCTTTGAAGAAAAAATACCTTTTTTTGGCACGTCAACTTAGTAACATCTTTCGATTCATTGATAACTTAAATGCAATAAATGATATGATGACTTTTTAACTATTTCATAAAGATATTTATCCTGAAGAATTACATTTTGCACGAGAAAATAAGGATAATTTGTCAGCTTCATTTTTAAATTTAGATATCAAGATCATAGATCATAAGTTTAAAGTAGGTTTATTTGATAAAAGAGATGCCTTCCCTTTTACTTTAATGAGGATGCCATATAAATCCAGCAATATCCCATCATCTATGCTTTATTCTTCGTTTGGTGCTGAACTACTCAGAATTTCTAGAGCAAGCAATAACAGCCACCAATTTTCAAACTCAATTAAGCCACTTGTAAATAGAATGATAAAGTAGGGTGCTGACATTGATAAACTTAATAAGGTTACCCAAAAGATAATTAAGGAATTCCCTAACCTTGTGAATAATTTTGATGAACTTACTCGTTTCACTATTTTCACTAATTCGAGGAGCCTTGGTCTTAAGGGATTAACAACCCTACTTATTACTCCAGTTACCAGTTTGATATAGGCTTTTTCCAAAACCACCGACCAACGACCACCGACCAAAAAAAAAACTGACCACCGACCAACCGACTAAAAAAAAAAACCGACCACCGACCAACCGACCAAATAAAAAACCGACCACCGACCAACCGACCAAAACAAAAACGACCACCGACCACCGACCAAAAAAAAAACTGACCACCGACCAAAAAAAACGACTACCGAACAACGACCAAAAAAAAAAAACTTTTTTTTGTTTGCTTAGTTTAAAAAATGATTAAATTAAATTTGATATATTCCATTTTCTTTTATTTATTTATCCTTTTAATTTTAACAATAACTTTTCGTAGATAATTTCCATTGATTGATTGATAAATGAAACTTCGTAGACAAATAAAACCTATATAAATGAATTACAGTATTAATATGTTTCGAACGGTAAATACTGTCTGGTAAC
>JAYJMI010123542.1:0-10665 GCA_036873855.1 Sarsia tubulosa
TTTTTCATTTGTTTTCCATATAAATTAATATTTAAAAAGTTCAAAATGGCGGATTCCTTACGGTAAATAGGTGTATTAGTAAGTTGAAGAAAGATATAAAAAAATTACTTTCGCGAATGAACAAAATTTGAATTTCTCCCGGGTTCCAACTTTCTCAAATTTCCAAACTTACGAAAAAGTTTCTTTTGCATTACTTTCTTCCTTTCAAGTGAAGTGACTAGTTTTTAGTAGAAAAGACTTTGATTTTATCATATATATGGGTAAACGGCTGTTACTACACGTAGTCATGCTACAGGAAAAAAAATAACGAAAATGGCAATATCAGTTTATCTTTTTCCATACCTATTGTTTTATTTAATAATAAAAATTCATATTATATCGTTGTAAAAGAAAACTGGGAACTACAATAAAAACTGGATTATTGCAAGATGTCGGGATATAAAATTAACAATAGACTCCAGTATTAAAAATATCAAACTGCTATAAAGATTTTTAAGCATAGAGAGTGCATAAGTAAATTAATCAGCTTCAAAAATCCAAGTAACTATTGAAGCATGATTTACAAGCCTGAAATAAAGTTAAATAGGGAAAAAAATTACCAAAAATATATATTTCGTTAAGTCTTTATCATGCAATGTTGGTTAACTATTTGCTAACTATTTACTCTTTTCTGAGGAAAATGTATGGAACTTTTGAAAAGTTAGGGATTTTTATTTCAAAATCCACTCTGAACCCTGTCCAAATATATATTAATTACACATATTTTTAAAGTTTCTTAGGGAGTGAGTATGCTAGTCTTTAAAGTTTGGTGATCTAAGCAAAAATGAAATGACAGGCAGTAATAAATCCATTTACGACTACAGCTATGTGTTCTACAACAGCTTCAATTTAAGCTCTAGAACACATATATTTTTCAAGGAGAAAAATAAATGTCCTTAGACCAGCTATCTTTTGCGAGGAGGAAAAACAATCTTCCTTAGAAAAAATAAGTTTTCTGATGAAAAAGTGCCATTAACTGCTTTCGTAATTTTTTTAGTCAACTTTCTGCTACTTATGTTAAAAAGTTGTTCTACATTTTATATTTCTCTTCATATGAAAAAAAAACTTTTACTCTAAAACAAACCCCAAGCCTCTTATGAAGTGTGTTTAAGTTCCTTTGAATAAAGAACACCCTTTTCAAAAGGTTTCGTTGTCTGCTTCTTCATTTTTCAACCAAATAAGGACACGTTTTTCTACGGTTACCTAGATACATTTAATTAATTTATTAATATACAATAACATTGTAAAACTTATGATTCCCAAATAGTTACAGCATTACACATTTGTAATATTTGAAAAATGCTTTGCTTATCGTTATTCTAAAGTTTACTAATGAATAACAGGAAAGCAAAAATCATTAAATTAGACAAAAAATTTACGTGACCGGGAGACAGCAAATTAAATTAATATGTCAAATGTTATATGTATTATGATTGATAGGATGTAACTATGAGTTGACTGTTTACTCCTCCTATTATATTTGATGAGAAAACTTAATCAACTACTCAATTTAAAAGCATCTTAAAATTATTCTTATGCCTAGGTTTACCATAGTCAAACGATTTTAAATGCACTGAGTTTCTAGAAATTCTTGAAAATGCTCAAGCTACCATGGATTTTTACTAACAGTGCAGTTCTACTGGACGTATCAAGAGTACTAGTGTCAGTAGAATTACTTCTACTAAATATGCAATTATATAGCGGGTTGGTGTAGACTGGTTCTTACTGATGCCATTGAAACATAGCGAGGTGCACCCTATCGCGCACAAACTCGTAAACCAGCACTTTTCCTAGTGCAAGAAGCTCATTTATAACTCTTGTATGAATTGTGCTGGATGCGAGTGTGTATCTTGCACCAAACTTCTGAAACACATTTATTTTGCCAAATTAAGAATTTATATTGTCATTGATTCCAGAGAATGGAGTCTATGATATTATCTTTTAATTTAAAAAATAAAAGTAGAAATTGTTTGAAAATACTTAAAGTCTGTCTTTATTAGTTCAAGTTTATATTGTAAGGGAAGAAAATACAAAAATCAGCACTTTTTATTGATGGCTGCTATTTTAAATGGTTCTCCATGACCTTCTGATGATCTTCTGCGAACACCAGTGTTTTTTCTTGTTACTAGCGATATCATTGGTTATGATGAGATGAAATGAAAATATACTCATGTATCTGTTACATAAGCTACGCTCAATTTTACCACAAGTTAAAACTTGAAAAGTTTCCTACTGTGTTATGCATATCCTAGAGCTATTTCATTGTTGTATGTTTTTATGTTTGAGTTCTCTGTTTACATTTCAGCAAATAACAACCATATTTCTGAGGCAGAACTTCAGACAACTTAGGCCAAAAAAATAATCCCTACTAAAACTTTCTACCAAACTTTTTATCAGCTTGATTTATAATCCTAGAGCAGTCAACAATTTATTCTATTTCTTCCCATGACTAATATTTTTAATACATTTGTGTCGTATATATTAGATACCATATGACGTGTATCTGACCTGTGTTTGGCTCCATATACCTCCCAAAGTATGGGCCATCAAGGTTACTCCCCATAAATATGACGATTCGAATATTTGTTCTAGTAGTATTTTAATATGTTAAAATTTGAAAATCAAAAGACTTACGTTTTTAGTCCTTTCAGCGGTCAGATTATACCGAAATTCGGGAAAGTTCGAACCCGCGAAAAATGGGCATTCGCGAAAGTTTATTCTCGCGAAAGTTAGTTTTTTGTATTTTCCCACCAATTGTAAAACCTTTTTTCTACCATAAATAATGTGTTTATTAATTTACTTATAAATATAAGTTAATTTGCGCAAAAAGTCTGAAAAGGGGCAATTCGCGAAAGTTAATTCTCTAAATTTCGAGTTTTTTTTCACTCGCGAAAGTTTCTTCTGCATTACGTTCTTCCTTTAAAGTATGAAAAATATTTTTCAGGGGCCTTTAGACATGATAAGATATGACCTTAATATCCTGAAGGTCCTGATCTCGAAGAAGTCAACTAGAATCAACCATCGAGATATCAAATACTGAGAAACTGTTCAGAACAATGATCTCACTTAAAGATACTTATGAACCTAATTTCAAAAACTTGGTGTTTTTTAGCCCCAACGTTTATTGGTTACAACAAAAGATCTATTTAATATAAGCATCGAGATAGATTCACCTATTTTCTAAGTGTAGTTCCGAAGTTGTTGTACAGTCAAGAATCGGAAAATTCTCCAAGCCTTTCAATTATAAAAAATACCTCAAGAGAAACAAGATAAAACACTATACACGAATAAGAAACTGTATCCTTTTTGAAATTAAATCGAAGATATACATTGCTTATCTATAAGTTCTATATAGATGACAAGTTTCAAAAGAGTTTGCTAGAATAACAGGATATTATGGATCGACCGAATTAATCAATCCTTTGATTTGAGTTAAATTTCACTCTATCTTGTAATTTCCTATCTTAATCTTTTGATGTACAACAAACTTGACGTTATTTACATTAAAAGGGTTAAATGTGCTAATGAATAGAAATATCTCATATTCTTGCAATATTCAAACTTTCAAATACTCGATAGATAAAAATCTTATTTCTATTTTCTCGCTATTTTTCATTCATTTGACATTCATTGTTGTCAACCATTTGTTATTTTAGTTACTGAGAAGTTTTAGGAGTGCTGATCTTTCTTTTTTTCTAATTATTTTTAACTTGTCCTGAAAAATCGCAGCTGCTCATGCGTAAAACTTGTGTTTCTTATAAATCGATTGGTTTTGGTTTTGCCTTGAGATGTAAAATCTGAAATGAATGTTTCTTAATGCATTTTTAACGCTTAAATATATTTTTAAATGTATATTTTTCGTTTGTAATTATATTGTTATGAAAATATAATTTGTGAAACATTTAAACAAACTAAATTTTACACATTCCTTAATGACTGTTTCATCAATAAGGCATGCTTTTAATCGTATCGTTAAAAGAAATGTATGAAATATTCATTGTAAGAAATCGTATTTCAAATCCATCAAGTATACCTTTTTTTACTTCTTTTTATATCAAATCGAATGTAACAAACGAAAAAAAGTATTGTGTGGTAAATTATGTAAATCGGCATTTTGTCACAGCCTATATTTGATTTCTGTTTTCATGTAAAACTCAAATTAATAAAAGCAGTTTTATAAACTCAAGCCTGAAAGATGTATTGAATTAATACGAAATATAGCTTATCAATTTTATATAATTTCTGCGTTTTTCTTGATTTAAGTTACCAAAAATGAATATTTTCGGTCTATAATTTGTCTTATTTATTTTGAAATTATCCGCTGGAAATCGATTATGTAAAACTCTTTTAGCTTAAAAGTATTTATTTACGAATTTAAATCTAACGCTAAATAAAAATGAAAGTAACTAGCCAGAGTACAAACTCTACGCACCGTAAAACGGTTTACTAGAAAACCCTGTTTTCGTGTCTGTGGCTCAGGCTAGAAAGGAACAGAATCAAAACATATGAGTAGATTTTATACTCCAACCACTTTGTGTCAAAGAAATATACAAATAATACAATATATGACAATAGTTTTTATTACCTGACGGCATTTTTTCCCGCCTTTAACAAGTAAACTCGAACGACGTTTTCTATATGTTCCCTTTTTATTCGTCACTTTCTACTTTATCTGTTGATACATACTTGTAAATAAGTTAAATTAATATACAGTATACCGAAACATAAGCTAATTAATCGTGAAATATCTGCTAATTTGTTTTATAATGGAAGAAACCAGACTTAAAACTAACAGAATAGGGATTATTTTTGACAAATTGATAATAACTCAAAACAAACGTAAGATTTTTTTAAAAAAAAGAATAACAAATTGATCTTTTTTTAAATTTAAATCATATTTAAGAGCGAGTGAACTTAAATATTATACTCCTTATTTATTGAAGTAACTTTAAAATAATCGACAAAAATGAAATTTTTTAATAATTCTATTTATTTATTTTTAATCTGTATGGCGCTTCATATGAATATACTTGTTTCAGAAGAAGAATATTGGTGGTGAGTCATTTATGGCGAAGAACTAATTTAGAAAATCAACAACAAAATGATATCTTCCGTTTATATTTTATAAAGCGATCGGTGTTGAAAGAATTTGTTTTAAAAAGTTTAGGAACTACCTGTCCAATTGAACAAAAGTGATACATTCAAAAATTGCCTAAATTTTATTAATTCATGAAAAATTTCTTCATAATTTTGTTTCAAGATCTTCTTTTTTTGCTTCAGTCTTAGTTGAATCCGTTGAAGTAAAATAAAACAAATTAGCAGATCAGATATTTCACGATTATATGACGCTATTGCGTCATGAAAAATCTCAACCGAGAGAAAGAAATTAAACAGATTCAGTATCAAGGAGATACTGTGTTTTTCTTGATTTGAACATGATGCTGTCGAGAACTTTGGCACTTTTCTTTTATAAAGATATTTATCCAACCAAAAGACTATTTACGAAATATTGTGTCTTTTTCAAAAAGGTGTCACAATAATTCAAAAAATCTAATTTTAATGCTGAATTATACATGATTTTAGGAGGACAGTATTAGAAAGACGAAACCGACAATATATGTACCGACGAGGACATTACGTTCGCTACTTCAAACAACATAAGTCGCACAAACCTTACATAAGACTAGGTGTAAACAGAGCCGTAGGAGAATGTCGAAGATTATTTAAATACAGCAGATGGAATTGTACATCAAAAAACATTGAAAAACCTTTTGGTTACATTGTAGATGTTGGTAAGTCTTGTATTCATCCAACCTCGATCCCAGGACTTTTTTCCTCTTTTCACCTTATGATGTCTTCAAATATCCGTTCGTGAAAGAATACGCTCTGGGGACGAGAATGGTATTCATCAGGACAATGTCTGCATCAGTTTTAATTTAATTTAGATAATTTTTTGTATAAAATCTTATACGAAATAAAATCCTTTGCTTGCATGTTTTCTTCCTACTCAGGGGAGATGAAATGTGTAACTGATTGAGTTTCAATCTGCTTTGGTATACGTGAACCTCAGTCAGTGTTGTTGTCTGTAGAGCTAGTTTGTTTTCATTTACAGCGGTTGCTATTTATTATTTACCACTATTTCTCTGATTTGTGAGATTGTTCCAATGAATTAAATTTATTTCGCGGGATGGTTTTCTGATATATTTATTTGGTTACTAATCCCGCATCACTTTTTGTCTTTAGCTTGCAGAGAAACAGCATTCGTCTACGCAATCACATCTGCGGGATTGGCTTTTGAGATGATACGAGCTTGTACAAAAGGTCACGTGGAAGGTTGTTTAAACAGCTGTTTAGAACCTAATGGCTACGATATCAATCAAATGCGTTTGTATAATGAAACTTATGCAATCAACAAACGATGTCATGATAAAATCAAATATGGTATCAAAGTTTGGGAAAATTTTGTTTTTAAAGGAGAAAAAGCAAGTGATACGAGAGCAAATTTCAATATAAAGAACAGCAGATTGGGTTTACAGGTAATTACTAACTATTGGAAATTTAGCATTTTTTATAGCTGAGTAAGTTAAAATATGTTTACACATACTAAGAAAGGGTGCAGCTAAAATAAGTAAGTAAATATGCTTGAATAAAAGTAAAAAAAAAAAAAAAAGTGTTGAAGTTAGATGGTGGTTGAGTAACTAAATTCTAATGTTTCCTGCAACCCTCGCAACAAGTATACTAATTAATCAAATGACAATATTTAGTTGAGATCTTGGTTTCACATGTTTGTTGTCTTGTTTCAGGAGGTTTATAAATCCAGTAAACTAAGCTGTCGTTGCCATGGCGTTACAGGTAGTTGTACGTTGCAAGTATGTACTGAAAAAGTGACAAACTATTTTGGTGAAATTGGTGTTGCATTATATAAGAAATATCAAGCTGCCCAGTTCACTCCCTTAAACCAAGTAGCAGTTGAAAGAGACACAAAAAAACTAAATAATTTTCATAATAAATATAGTAAAAACTACGGACCAGATTTTAATTATAATTCCGTGTATGAGAGACGTCAACCTGTTGTAAGACGTCGAAGAGGCCATCTTGGAAATCAGTTTGAGGAAGTTAAAAAGATGGAGTTTTATGATTACTCGCCAGACTATTGTAAGAAATCAGCTTATTCTTATGGAGTAAAAAATCGGTTATGTATCCCGTCTCTAACACCTGATAAATATCAAGAGGGCTTGCGATCTTGTAATGAAATTTGCTGCTACGGTCGTGGGACTCGTAAAGTTTTGAAAACATTTCATACTAACTGTGTATTTAAATATTGTTGCAATGTGGTTTGCGATGAACGAAAGAAAATAGTTCAAGAATATTATTGCTTGTAAGAGAGAGAGAGAGAGAGAGAGAGAGAGAGAGAGAGAGAGAGCGAGAGTGTAAGTTTTTAGTACAAAACATGGAGAGAAACTAAGAAAGAAAATTATCATTATTCAATCCGCGGAGACCATCTACTATAAAGAATGCAGCACTTTCCGGAGTAAACAATAATATAAAAGAAGCAAAATCTGCTATATATAAAAAGAAACGTTTTATTTGCGAAGACCTTCTTTTCGTGATTAAACGTTTTATTTGCGAAGAACTTCTTTTCGTAATTAAACGTTATAAAAAAATATCTATTTCTATTGAAACAAAATGAATTGGACAATCTGGTATCAATCACTTGATATAGCCAACCTTTTCTAAATATTTTTGACATTAAGTCAACCTAGTTCCCAGAACCATTTTTCGCAATAGAGAAAGGCATAGTTAATTGTCGAGTTCCTCTTTTAGCGAAAATTTACTCTGGGAACGAGGTTGGTATAAGTTTCGAGGTTGGTATTATAGCTTAAAAGACACTGAATGTAAATTCTTCTTAAGTTCGAGGTAAAGGGGTAATAACTACCGCATGTAGCAAACATGGTAACGTAATAATTTAAATCTCTGTGTAAATAGTCACTATTTATTTTTTGTACAAAATCAAGAGTTTTAATTTAGTATTTTTCTACAATAGAAAACACAAGGGAGTAAATATGAATAACATGTATATACGAAAGCAGCCAACAGAGGTGTTCTAAGAAATAGGTGTTCTAAGCACTTTCACTCATTTGAAAACCTTTATGTTCTAAGATTTTTCTGAAACCATCTCCCTTTGAAATACTACGTGTTCTATAAAACAAAACAGAGGTTCACATGAAAAGTGATGTGTTCTAAAAAAAGTCTATACTTCTTTTGAAATACTAGATGTTCTAAGAGCTAAATAATCTGTTCCTTTGAAATAGTTATAGTCAGAATACATATTTTGGGAAGAAACTATCTAAAAAACACCGCCTTTGAAACAATATCTGTTCTGTAGGCGCATTTCTGCTACCTATGGAATATAACTGCTACATTATATATTTTAAGCTTCCTTTGAAAAGCACCTAATTTTCTTCGTTGGCTGCTTCTTTATATATTCCTTTATGTCAATGGATTGATAACTATCATTTGCTACAAAAGAAATTTGGGTCAGATTTCAATATATTTTAGGTAATTTTTTTTATATAGTAGCTATAACTCCTTATATTGTAGCTATAACTCCTTATATAGTAGCTATAACTCCTTATATAGTAGCTATAAGTCTATTTGAGTATTCTCAAGAGTATTCATAATAAAAACGATATAAATTTATATCTTGAAATAAAATTTTTTTGTAATTTATTTTGAATTAAAAAAATATGAATGCAATTTTAAATTTGAACTTTATTTGGTCATACCATAGGTGATAAACTATTTTTTTTATGTTTCATTATTCCTATCCTTATTGCTACGTTTGCTAGTATATGAGTCATATAGGTCTCGAGCTATTTTCAAAAGCAGGAGCCTTGGAAATGTTTGGACAGAAGAGCAAGAACTTTAGAAGTTATTCGTTACCTTTTTATTCTTATATAGAAACTCTCGCTTGTAATAATTGCTTCCTTTTCATATTAGCTTTTATAACAACCTCGTTCCCAAGATGTTTTCCGAGGAAAGGCGGAGAACGTACTGAGCACGTATAAGCGAATTAATATTCTGGGAACGAGGTTGCTTTTATAAAACTTATAAGAAGCAGAGTTAAAAACTGAACGAATATTATATTAACGCATTTTTTCCCATGTTATGTTTTCCATATTTCATGTTCCGTTTTGCTTTATACAACAAGTTTTAAAAGTGGTAAGATACAAAAGCGAAAAAGATACAACTTCAAATGAGATCATTTTTGCGCAACTTACAATCAAGGAAATAATAAAAGAGAAAAACTAGCAATTCCACTAAAATTCACAATTTCAAAATAAAGTTAAATAGTGAGTTTTTTCATTTTCCCGCCTTTCCGCCTTAAATTTTCTGCAATAATATTTTGGTCTAAAGTATCTCCATTATCAACTATAACTCTTCTCGGAAGTGTATTTGAGACCTTACTCTTACCTATAATTTCTTTCATAATACTCCATGTTTTTTAAGATTGCCTGCTTAATTAGATCGGTGCTTAATTAGTAACCTTGAATAATGCTGTTTTTTAGTTGTAAAGAAATTAGACTTTTAGCTTATTTATGTCAAGGGAGGAGAAGATAAAAATGATGAGCAGTCTCATAGCAAAAATTTACTCTGGGAACGAGGTTGTGCTACCAGTCCACTTTCAAAATATTATATATTATTTTTTTTCAGAATTTTAACCTTTGTATTTATATTAGATTTTTATATTTTATTATCGCGAATACTATTTTGGGAATCAGGGGAATCAATATTGGAATCGAGGGGAATCAGGGGGAACTAGTTAAGGAATCAAGGGAATCGACATGCGATCTAGGGGAAACAATATATGCTCGTGTGTGTAACTTCATTTCCAAGGATTTTTTACATACGCAATTTTTGCAACTCTATATTTACTATCCAGTTTACTGGACTCGTCAGAAATTTATTTTTATCATAGCAAATCATTTTATAGTTTGATATTTCTTTGACAAATTAACAAGGTAAAAGGGATTAAATTTTTCCCAAAATAATTTGAGTTGGAGTACTCTTTAGTACTGTTTAGAAAAGTTTAAAAGACAGTGGAAGTATTTATTCATATAAAGTAGATTTTGAACAGCCATTTCAATCAAAATGGTTTCAGAGATATCTAAGTTTGTATCTCAATAAATAAACGTACGCGATGTTTTCAAGTTATTACGCGACATTTATTTAGATAGAGTCGGTCAAATTACAATATTTTCCGTAAAACTATAAATTTATATAGCTAATCAAAACCGACTGTTTATATATTTATAAAATTTTAGTATATATTAACATCGTATTTTATAACCTGAATAACCTGATATATATTCTGAAATGTTAACATAGGATAGAGAAAATAAAAAAAGAGAATAGAAGAATACGTTACCAGACGTACACAATTACTATATATTTTTTATTTTATTTTTTTTATTTTTTATTTTTTATTTTTTTTTTATATATAACATAAATACTAACCAAAATTGAAGTAAAACAATTAATAACAATATAGTAGGTAAACAGTTGGTGAGTAAAAGCAAACAATTTAATTAAAACTTCTTTATTGGTAACAGTAAAATACTTTTA
>JAYJMI010123653.1:0-10664 GCA_036873855.1 Sarsia tubulosa
AACACAGACATAAAAGTAAAAAATATTAAATAAAAACTTCATAATAAATAAAAACATTCATAAATATTAAATAAATATTAACAAAATAGAATAAATACAAACTTAAATAAATAAATAATTTCTAGAGACCTGCTCCAGAGAAAAAACAACAACATTATTTTTGATATAAGATGAAAGTTATCTCCTTATATCATACAAAGTGCTAAGAACTGGGATATGTGGGGTCGAAACTATTGTGAGCTTTAATGCCCTAATCTCCCTGCATAAAAGACTTGTGTTATAAAAATTTTAAGCAATTCAATTTTGGACTTTTTTGTAGAATAGCACATACGTGTTGGTCATATTTAAGTTCTGTGATTCTATAATAGTCGTGTCTCGATCATTACACTAAAACCATTTACCGTCTTTGTGTTTAAACTGCACTCATTGACAAGTTCCTCATATTATATATTCAAATATGCTAAATAATAGTAGACTATAAGCTTTTCTACAAAGTTTGGATTTAATTTACTACTTCTGGTCTGCTCAATCACAAGGGGTGATTTTTGCCAGCTTTGTTATCTTTAATTTATACCCTTTTGAAATACTTAACTTAATGTCAATATATGTTTCACAAAAATGGTCTCACTTGAAGTTGTACCTTAAATATTTTTATAAGCATTAATTTGAGTTTAATTTATTGCTATTTTCTATGTTTACAATAACATAGAATAGAAAATGAAATATTGCTGTAAAATAGATATTTTCAATGTACAGTCAGTATATATATTATATATATATATATATTTTATAGAAAGTTCTATATAAAGTTTTATATAAAGGTAATTGTAGAAATTCATAGGCATTTATATAAATAAAAAATATACAGAGATATGTGTGTTTTAGTTTAAGATACGATAATTAGTTTTATTTATAAGTTATGAGATTATGCGAGTACAATAAAAATACTAGGTATAGGGGAAAATAGTACTGATTTTCTTTTCAGATCTTCCTTTTTGGATTTTACTTAGACTTACCTTCAATATGGAAGAGATGTTGCAATCGTTTGATGTTCTCCCTGTTAACTCAGCTGAGGTATTAATTATTATTGTAAAGTGGTTATTAATGTATTACCTGTGCTTACAATATTTGCCTAACAATCCTATACTACCCTACTACTTTTTCTAGATACTACCCTAGTTCACTGCAGTAGTATAATATTTATTCTAAAGAAATAATCATGATCAGTTGTCATTAAAAAATTTGAGATTTCGTCATCATTGTTGACTGATTCAAAAATTCATCATTGACTGATTCTTTACGTCACTGTTGATGATACTGTTGATACCAATGATACTGTTGCTGATATTGATTTTGTTGCAGGAAATGATTTTTTGGAAGGTAACTTAATGTTTTTTATCTTTATAAGATTAATATTTGAAGACTATGTGAAAAGTAATTTCTTATCAGTTAGTTATGTTATTTTTGAATATAGCTAACTGAATAATAACACTTATTTAGTATTCAATATTGTCTTGTGAGTTTAAAATAATAACTGAAATATAAATGTTATTAGTATTACAAACTTTCGTCTCCAGTCCTTATTGTCATTGTAATTAAAATAAATAAAATAATAAAAAGTCTATTAATTTGTTCTGTCCAATTATATCATTTTTTTATTAAAATATTTTATTATATTATGCGAATGCTTAACTGATTTCCTTATAGATTTAAATACGTTCAAACCATATTGGTTTCGATACAGTATTTAAATGTGCGGAAGCTGTATCACTTTTTAATAGTATCGAAGAAAAGATGTACAACGATGTATTAGCTGAAGAAAAGTTGAGCCTCCCTGGATTTACATTCCTTTTCAATTGCGAAGATTCGTTGTTGTGTCTTGCCAGTAGTGGAGAAGTTGATGGTATCTTTTATGCGAATGTGTTGAAAATGGAGTTAGAAAACGGATTGTAAAGCATATGTCGTGTCTTTGAATATGGTTGCTTCAGTGGTTTTTATTAACAAAGTAAAGGGGATATTTCAACGCAGGTGAACATGAAAGATATCATCCTTGTACATGTCATGAATAATATGGATGTCGATAATAATGTTGCAAGGGATGCTCTCTTAACAAAAAAGAAAGGTATTGTCAAGTTCATTTACAAATTATCATTCCATGTTTTTTATATTCATATATAATTCAAAAATTTATTCCAGGGATATCAATAAGTGTTTTTAAACATTTAAAGTGGATTAATGACAATCATGAAAAGTTATTTATATCAAATTTTTATATATTATAATAATAATTTTTTTGGATAATACAAATTTAACGTCGAACTTAGGAACTGAATTTTGCTTCTGTTTAATTTGTTACATATATAGACCTTTGTTGATACCTAGAGATTAAACTATATTTAATACAACTTAAAATAAATCCTAGCATATATACATGTTTATATATATTAGAGCATACCGGGAATATGAATCATCGCGAAATGTAAAGCATTTTTAATCTACTTGTTATTATTACCATCCATGTAAATTTTCCTCAGACACAATTATAAGTAACTTTATTAAAATTAACTTCAAGCAAAATGACGACATACTAGATTATAAGATATATTTTATATGGAGAGATATGAAGAAATTCTCGCCTTTACTTATATGTATATCCATTACCAATTCATTAAAAGAACTAACATTGCAAAAAATACACTTGTTTTTAATTATTCCTTTGTTCCCTAATAGAGTGCTGATCTGTCAAGAAAAATTTGATTCTTTAAAAACAACGTGGGAGGAAATTCTTTTAAGATACAAACGAGAAGAGAAGAGTGTTACTGCTATGCAAAACGTAGTCTGTTTCTTTGAAGAGAGAGAAAGCAGCATTAATCTAGATAATCAAGTTAAATATTTAAATTCCCTGCCAAATTCTAATCGTTGGGCTTGGAATTCAGATAATCCTGCCAAACAACAAGTCAAATTTCAGCAAAAGTTTTCTGCTTGCACAAGATATACTCCTTCATATCCAAGAAATCGTATATTAGGTGCTTTTACAAAGAATGATTGAGAGAAAATAGTCTATGCCACCCTAAGATCTTTACTAGGATTAAATGAGGAACAAAGTAGACAACAAGAAATAGCTAATAAAAAGCGGAGGGTAACAAAAAGGAATGTGGTCGGAGGTGAAATTGACATTGAATCGATGTGTCGAAGTTTGTGTATAGATAATGAAACAGCAAATAGGCTCAGTGCTAATTCTTCTACCGCATATAAAAGTTTGACCTTATACAAGCATTTCACTGAAAAGTTATTTTCTTCTGGTGTTCTTGTTTGGCGTGTGAAAAGACCTGGAAAGCAAGTTCTTTTAACGAATGACTATGGTAGCGAGTCAGGAGAGTTTAAGGTAATACCTAGTCTTTCTAAGATTGGTTCTCACTAGGCGCTAATAGTGCGATAACCTGTATGATGAAAAACGTACCTGCTTATATTTTTCTTCTCGCTCTTTCAGCCAATCGTATGTATCTAAAAGTTTTCATACTCAAATTTCTCTTACCTCATCTTACTAAGATGATTCTTAGCGCAAGTTTTCAAAAAATACTTCAGCCCTTGTTAGCCTACGATATAGACCCTTTGCCAAAATCGTGCTCTTCTAGAGTCTATGAACATTCGCACAATAATCATTTCTAATTCAATTCAGAATTTAGAAAACTCGTGCGCATTAGCAGAAGAATTTATTATCAAATCAAAACAAAAATTCTCGGTAAAATATACTTTTTTCCAGTCTGTTTCTCAGATAGCTTTGCAAATGTGCATAGATCAAGCTTTAGCATGGTCTATATTCATAGGCTAGTCCATAGTAGGAACTAAAGTGATCTTATCTTTTTAAAACCACCTGTAGCGCAATGGTAGAGTGCTCGCCTACGGAGCGGGAGGTTGCGGGTTCGATCCCCAGCCGGATCATACCAAAGACTTTAAAAATGGTACTCGACTCCTCTCTGCTGTGCACTCAGCTATAAAGAGAAGGATCGAGGGTCAGTGGAGAAATCCAGGGAGTTGCGCCCACCCCTACCGTAAGGTAGCAGCAATTGAAAAGGGAGCCTTCGGGTCGCCCTCGACCGCGGTCGACAAACTTACTTACGTACTTACTGTAGTTAGACTATATAGTCGTCTTTAAAATATAAAAATAAATATTCCCGTCTAGCTCCTACTGAGATCCAGCCTAAAGAAGGGATAGTTAAAAAATAAGTCTAGATTTACAATTTAAGAGAAAAAGAGAAAATAAGTTACACATTAATGATAGGAATTTTAGCGGGATAAATCTTTGCTATCTACAGTTCTATAATCAAGCTAATCGCGGGGATTAACTTTTGTTTGTGCTTCAGCAAAGTATCCAAATATCTATCTACACTTTTATAGCCTTTGATAAGGTGGATAATTTAGTAATTTCCCATACAAACAAACAAAGTTAAGGTCAAAAAGATATCGCGGTTGAAAAAAGTTAAAAAATCTAATTTATCAATAATGGTTAAAAAACACGAAAGACAGCAATATTTTCTAACTGCAAAAGTTTTCTTATAACAATCTACATAATTTTCGGGCTTCGATTATCTAACATCGCGAATCCTTTTAAAGTCCCATAATTATATCTAGTTATATCTATTTAATCAATAAGGCCGTTTAATCAATAATATGAATTACCCGTACTTTAGTATTACCAGGTTATTTCTATAGTACAAACTCACTTTTCATAGGGGGATAAAATTTTCTCATAGCTCCTCATAAAGCGCCTATCCTCATAAAGCGCCTATATAAATTGTGCTGGTTGCTAATTTGTTCTAATAGTACCCTTGTATATGCGATGTTGATAAATTTCTGTCACAAACCTGACGTTGAAGTAAGCTTGCTTGCGTTACTTATATCGATTAGTCGGTAAGTATTCTTTTCATATGAACAGCCCTGAGACAAATAAAAAGTCGAATGTTTTTTTTTGTCAAAACGAGTGATACTGTAAACCTGGAAACAAGAAGGCCGTTTAATACACGTGATTTTATGTGAATGATTAATAACAACTCATATACAACTCATATAATAGGAAAAATATTTTGTTCACGTTACTGCCGTTGGTTCTCCTGTTGGTCCGAATATAAGTTGCTCTTGTCAGTTATTAGGAAAATTTGTGATTATCCTGCTGCCATACTCGATTTTTAAAAGATGTGTTTACATTTAAACCATTTCCATTTGTACCAAACAATGAAATAATTTATATTGAAATAAGTTACTTCATTGATACAAAGGTAATACTTATATGCCATTCACTTTAAAGTGATTCCTTATATAAAATTTTCTTGATAAGACACACCATTTGATTTAAGATTCCTTTGCTTTAAACAATAAAAGAACCTCTTGTACTTTTATTTGTTTTTAAACCATTTTGCTAGACGGAAATAAAACCAGTATTTTTTATGTAAACAAGCAGAATAGTTTTAGCAATAACGAAAGATCGCTTTTATTTATCAAATGGTTAAGTATAAACTTACCCATTGATATAGAAACCCTATTGAGATCATTTTTATTCCTGTATGTTGATACCCCTTGGGTTTTCATTTTAATTCTGGTATATTTTATATTCGTATATTTTAATATACGGATATCCCCACGATTTTTAAAGAAAGTGTTCAAGGATAACGATATGCGTTAAATGATAACGATGTAATTATTCTAATTGTTATATTAATTGTTAATAAATAATACTGATTGCAAATGAGTATTTCATTTTGTCATAGTATTAGCTACGGTCTCTATCTCTTACTTATGATATAATAAGTGAAACTTTTTTTAGGTACTGTCACTTAAATCAAAATCAAATGTGCGAAAGTTTTCAGTAGTCACAGATGAAGGTGATACGGAACTTCTAACAGTTTTTATTGTACAACAGACAAAAATGGTTGTTGTTACTTGCCATAGTTCATATTGACAAAGCCGGATCGGAAAAGAAAGATAACTTAAATCTGTTTTGGATAACGACCTTATTTGCAGCCTCATTACTAAACTACGTAAATGCTATAATTTTGATGATTTTCAAAGAAATGTTGAAGTCAATAGTACTAACGAAGTTGGTCATACATATGAGAATATTGACACAGAAGAAGATATGGATATTATAGAGGATATCCCAAAGGTAAACTTAAGAATAAGTGTTGTATCCGTTAGATTATTCCGAATATTTGATAACGTTTGTGTTGCTCGTATTGTGTGTATCAAAAAAGAGATAAATGTTAAAGAACGCAGTTGGTCCATCTGCGATTGCGATCAATTCAATAACAATCTATGGTTGCGATTAAGACTTGGTTTTTTTTAATAACTATCTAAAAAATAAAAAATAAAAGTAAATGTTTTAGTTTGACATTTTGAAAAGCTCCTTGTGTAGCTTAGTTATTATAGTACTTTGGGTTTTAACACTTTTATTTATTGTTAAGGGGCTTACTCAGGTGAAACTATTTTGTGAAACCTATATTCAAATTAATGTATTGCAAAGAATAGTGTGAGACCAGTCAATCTGGTGAATATTTGCTCATGAGATTCAGCTAATCTAAAGACTTCCAGCCTTCAAAAAAGCTTATTTGCTTCTTGATTTCTTTTGTTTACCGATTTTAAAGTATAAGTATAAGTAAGTCCCTTTAAGTTTACAATGTTTTATTTAATGTTATTTTCTTTTTTTCAGTCAAACAAAGTGTTTGATGAAGGTACATCTAAGTGGATACTTCATAAATCAGCAGTAAGCAAGGTCAAGATTCCAGATGACAGATTTCAACAAAAACTACAAGATGATAGCAAACTACGTGTAGCTCTTGTAGTTACTGATACTGACATTAATTTGATACCAGATAGTGCTGGAGATTGTGATTGTAACGTGAGTTATTTTTTTAGACTATTTATTACTAACACTTTCGTACTGGAGTAGTAGTAGTAGTAATTATTTATTTAAAGTTGATAATAATTTTGAGGAAATGAGGTAATGCATTGTGTTTACATAGCGTAAAATTAAAGCTTGAGTTATAGCACAAATCACGCAATGCATTACCTCATCGGCGACATCGGCGCTTTAAGGTAAAGGTGATCTAATTTATCATTCGAAAGTTCTACAATAAAACAATGAGTATGATGTAATGATAAGGTTTTTAATATTTTATGAATTTTTATTTCACGGTGTACTCTTTTTGTTGAACTGCTTGGTTAGTTGTACGCTGGTAATTTTTTAATTAGAAAATTTGAAAAAATAATAGAAACTCTAAAATGGGAATTCAATGTAGCATTTTTTTATCAAAAACAATATTTTTTGAGGGTAAAACACAAGAAAAAGGGTACTATAGATAAATATTTATCTTATATTTATTACTTTACACAGGCTAGTTGGACCAATGAAAATCTTCCGAATGGTTATCTCATTCAAGTAGGTTTGATATCTGTTTACACGTTAATTGGTGCATGTGAAGCTAAGATCTCCAGTAGAAAATGTGTAGCTGATACATGCATTAGAAATTACGATGGATCTGATGATTCACTTTTCCAAAATCCATTGCATGTGGTTACGAAATAGGATGGGATTTTGTGGAAGCTGTGCTAACTAGTAAGCAAACCAAACAAACATTTTCAGCGTTCTGCAAATTGATCTAGGCAAGGTATCTAAAGCTATCATCACCTTTAAACTTTATCGCCTCAAACTCATTTATTAAGTGGTAGTTCGCATGGGCTTCTGCAATGGAAATCGATTTCATCGAACAGTGTTTTAGTTGCGGTGGTAACTATTTTTTGACTTATATGGCATTTTAATTTTGGATTAGCAAAAATATAACTTAAATGGGAACTGAGAGCAAAACGTTTTATGTTTTATTGTTACATATAACGTTTTTTTCTTATTTATAACTTAACGTCTCTCCATTTTTTTTGCAGTTTTAAACAAAGATTGCAAAAGTTATAGCATTTTAAAGTTTCTAAAAAATTTCGATTTGTGACGTTGCGGGTGTGAGACAAAAACGTAGATTTGTATACACCAATTCAACATCGTTAACTTTAGCAACCTAATTCATTCTGTCCCCCCTAAACTATTTCCATTTAACTTGTTTATCAAATTGCCAAGAGAAATATTTAATGACGTGTTTATTGTTATAAAATATTTTTATAAAAAAGACTCGGAATAGTTTAGGGTACAGGTTGCTAATATATATATTTATAGTATCATGTTGAATTGGTGTATTGAGTAAGTTACATAAAGTGTTTTTTCACCAAAACTTTTAATTAAATATACAAAGCATTTAAAAATAGATTTGTGTCATAATTTCTTAAATCATTAAAAGTTATCTAGGTTTAATTTTATTTATTTTTGCTCTCTCTATAGTAATTTTTAATCATATTTCGGCATCTTTTAGCATAAGAATTCGAACCTGTGACGTCATATTTTCATTTTTATTATTTAAACAAATGCTTTTTCTGAGTTAACAAAACATTTTAGAATTTTTTGTTTATATTTTCATGTTCTGATTACAAAGGAGCTTCTTTTAAGACAAAGTTGTTACCTTGCCCTCAGTTCCCTTTTAATATAACAAACTTATTTCTTGATCTCATTCAAATAAATATCCCTAATAATTGCAAGGCACGGCCAGTGAAATATTAAAACGAAAAAAAACAAACTGGATGGATGGCGGACAAAAAAAGCATCAAACAATCTAAAATTTATAAAGAAGTAAAGAAATTGAACACTGTGCAGCTTTTTAATAAAATTTATTGAATCTGTAGCTACCTCAGTAAAATATATTGTATAAAAGATGAACAAATATGACAGTCACGGTATTAGACGCATTTAACATTCTTAATTTATCACAAGCAAGCAATGCGTCTCTATAGGTAAATCACTGTACAAGTTGGTCAGACTATAAATTATAAATAGTTTCCTTTAAAAACGGTAGATTTATTTGTATAATATAATTGCTTCTGATTGAAAAAAAATAAACACACAACTTTTATCGCCTCAAGTTGAAAGAATAATGACCCAACGAGAATGAGATAATAACCAATTAACCAATGAGAACAGTTTAATATTTTGTGCCAAGCAAAAATCACAAAACAGAGGCACATGACGTCATCCAAATAAAAACTTCCCTGAGTAAGGGAAAAATCCAAAAAATTCTTACGTGCATTAAATATTTAAATTTGACAAAAGAGCTTACGCATGACGTGCAAATTTTCGGTGCGCTCAAATTTACGCGTCGTGCTTCCGCAAAAAACAATATTGTCATTTAAAAAACTCTTTGAGCGAAAATAGCTGAATATGCAACCGTTTGTGCAGAAATTTTGTGGATTTTCAAATTTTCAATTTTTACATAAACATGTGTTACCTCAAACATAGCCACTATCCTAGAGAAAGGGGTTTATTATTAGCTTGGAAGAATAATGGATTTGCCAATGCTCGATGTGTATTCTCTTTTATTTATCTCTGGTGGTGGTCTTGCTGATGGTTCGCCAATCTTCCACAATGTTGTTTGCCGTTTCGTCTTTTTTGATTGTGAGGGTCTTGTTGTTACATCTATTTCCTCTAAAATTTTGTCAAAGACTTCAGACCTTCATGGTAACGGTCTTTTACTAAAACTCTATCTTCCACCTGGTCTTCTGATGACATAAACTCCATTGTCAGCCAATTCTTTAGTTTCTCGTTCTTCCCAAAAAATAACAGAAAACTCTTTGCCGAATAATATTTTGAAGAGTTTTTTTCCTTTTCCAAATTCGGATGTTTTGTTTACGAATATCAGTTACATCAAAGGTATATATTTTAATTAAAACGCACATAAACATGCTTTTCGTAGGCTAGTTTCGTAAAGCAAGACGAATTAAACAATAACTTCTAATTTTAATTGATTAGTGTTGATTTTTAAGATCAGATTTACAAAATCAGTACACACTTCTCAGATTTCAATCTGAGCATGCGCTGCGGGAAATTTAAAGTGATTTTTTTCATACTGGTAGTTTTGGTATGTAAACAAACGCGATTCGAATGAACTCTACGGTCATATCCTTTCGAACAAACTTGTAACTTGATTGTAACTTGATATATTTACACATCAAAATTTTGTTTAATTTGAAAAAACAAAGCAAGATGAACGAAAATCCCTGATCTAGAATATATGTCATCCCAGCGTTTTCAAATGTGGATTATTAATTCTTTCAAGTCGTATCTACATATCCCTGGTAATTCTACAGGAGGCAATCTTATGACTTAGCTGCAAGGTAAACTATGACGTTTCATAGGATCTTGTGTTAAATAAAAATCTTGTAATAATATATATATTAATACATGTATTAATTGTTGTCTTTTCTTTGTAGGGCATATGCTGCTTGGTGTGGTAAAACTGCCGTAGAATACCACTTTAGCATTAGAGAAACTAACAATACCCGATGAATACAAAAATAAATTATAAATCAAGAATGAAGTATTACCTGATCCTATGTCTATTAAGGATGCTAATGCTTGTGATTTCTATTTCATTCTGTTAGCACCAACTCGAAGTTATGTATCTTAAAATGTAAAGTTGTCCCATCCCACCGTGTAAATTATTAGGGTAAACATGGTTTCCCATGAGATTAAAGAGTTAATAACTCTGATTGATGGTCAAAAATAGTAGTGTTTTTAG
>JAYJMI010123764.1:0-10664 GCA_036873855.1 Sarsia tubulosa
CATTTTCAAATTTTTGGTGATCACTTTCATCAAAGTGCATTAATTGTGTTCAATGAGTTACCATCAACTTTGGATAATCTTAACTCACATTTATTTTCAATTTTTTTTGATAAATACACTGTACGCAGTGGAATAAAAGGCTTTGATGATCTCATAAATTCTAGATTAGATGTTAAAGAACCATTTTTATCTTCAGAATCAATTCCTGCTGCTATTGTCGAAGATGAAAGACATTCCTCTTTGATCAAGGGAAAATTTGTATTAATCAGACAAAAAAACTGTAAATATTTTACAGCAGCCAAAAACAAAATGTGCGAGCCATGTTCTTCCTACGTTAATTTCCTTAGATCTGCAAAATCTCGATTAAGTAATGCTGACGAGCCTGAAAAGAAAAAACAAAGACTTTCTGATAGTTCAACTGGTAATTTAAGATACCTTTCTAGAGAGGAATTAGTAGAACGATTAAATAATGCTCAGACCCAAAAAAAATATGCTATTCGTAAAGTTTCTAAACTTTCAAATATTGTTCAGAAATATGTTGAGAAAGAAGGTTTGCCTGTTCCTGATGATGTTAACCAGGAAATGAACAATGTGCTTAATGACAATCCTACATGTCCATTTGAAGAAAACTCTCCTCAGTGGCTGCTGTGGTCACAGCAAGTTGAACAAGCTGGGAAAAAAGATAACCGTGGCATGAGATGGCATCCGTTAATGATAAGGTGGTGCTTGAGCATTTATTATACCTCTGCAGCAGCATACAAACAACTAACCAGCAAAAAATTAGGTTTTATAAAATTACCGCATGAAAAACATTAACAAAATATGCACACTTTACTAAGCCATCTACAGGTTTTAACCCAGATATATTAAGAGAGCTACTAGTTGAAGCTAAAATCGATGAAGGGCCAGAATATAAAAAGAATGTAACGATATGCTTTGATGAAATGAAAATTAAATCTGATTTAGTTTCCAGTAAAAGTTCCAAAAAATTAGTCGGTTTCACGGAAATGGGTAACATTAATGAAGAATTTCGTACATTCAGTGACAGAATCGAATCTGCTGCTGCACTTGATGAAACAAGTGACCTGACGGAGTTTAAAAGAGATTTTGCTAGCTATGTTATAGTGTTCATGGTGAGAGGAATTTTTAGCGATTTGTGGTACCCTGTAGCTTATTTTGCCTCGAAAGGCTTTAAAGCAGCTCAGCTGTATCCATGCTTGATGGATACTACGAAGTACATCACAAGACTTGGATTTAACATCAGAGCATTTGTGTGTGATGGTGCTTCACCAAACAGAAAATTATACAAGTATATGGTTACCAATGATCTTTGCAATATCAATTGGTGTTGGAATCCTTACAAAGAAGACGAAAAGATATACTTCTTCTCTGATGTTCCACACTTGCTGAAAACAACGCGGAATTGTTTCGAAAATTCCTTTTGGAATAGAAATACAAGAACCTTGCATGTGAGTTCTAATTATATAACATTAACTTTATTTTTTAACCAGTTTCCATTAATATGATTCAAATTATCAATATATTTTGGTATTACAAAAATGATAATTCTCACTTATATTTACTGTGATGACCTGCCAATGTTTTGATTCTAAAATATTTGGTAGTTCTAACTTGAAACTGTATTTTAGTGATCAGCTGGTTGCCAAGCTTCCAAAAAAAATCCATTAATCCAATAATTCCATTCAAAACTTAGAACTATTCAGGCTATATAATGATTACTTTCTGCCTGCTAAATTATTCGCTCTGGCAATACAATTTCCCTATAGAAAACATGTCATGAGTGCTAGCTCACTGAGTGCGCTCTCGCTAGCACTCATGACATGTCTCCTATTAAGTTGTTGAGTAGTTGGTTTTTGTTTTATTATGTAACTAGAATACTTAATTTCAGCTATAACACTTGTGTTTACAATTCATATATGTTTAATTCTCATAGGTAGAACAAAAGTGAATGGTTTAATATTGTCCATAACTAAATTATTTTTGCTCGCATTTAAATTTTAAAGTTTTATAAAAATTTTATACCATGAGTTAAGATGATTTTCCACTTGCCTTAAAGCTATATCTAACACACCACACAGTTTCAATGTAAATTTATATAAAAGATATATTTTGTTTTTAAGTTTGATCATGATGATATTAGCTGGCGACACATTGTTGATTTGTAAGAATGGGATCTGATGCATAGCAACTATGGAATTGGTTTGAGAAAAGTACCAAAGTTGAAGGAAGAAAATATCAACCAGACATCTCGTTTACGAATGAAAGTTAAACTTGCTGCAGAGGTAAAACCAACGTTTCTTACCTAGTAGTTTTTAATTTTTTAATGTTTAGCGGTGTAAAATCAAGTAAAGTTTTAACTAAATTTCAATTTAATTTTTTCACATAATTGTTAATGATTACTTTAAATGTGAAACAAAACTTTGACCTAAATATCGTTAAACTAATAATGTCAAATTAGCTAAATGAGCAGCATTTCCATACTGACTTTGAAAGTTTTTGTAAATATAAAATGAAAAGCAATATATCTTATAATAATCTATTTTAAATATAGTTATGACATTACTCGATTGTCTGGATTTCTGTAGTCTAGTCTTAAAATTTACCTGTCTCAAATCAAGTTATTTTTTGTAAAAATTTTGATGTGGTAAATAAAGAAACCACTTTTATTTTTGATGCATTTTTGAAAAATATGTTTTAATGATCTTTTATTTTTTAGACAATGAGTAATACTGTTGCATTGGCTATGGAAAGTCAGGGGAGGAATGACACTAGTGGAACAGTTATGTTTATCAAGTTTATTGATAGAGTTTTTGATTGCTTAAATATCAGCCGTCCAAAGCAAGGAAACAAAGGCAAAAGAGAACTATGTGAATATAGAAGTCCAAATGATTGGAGATTTGAAGTAAGTGATTCTATATATATTCTAAATGAATTTCAATTAACTTCAGTTTCATACTATTTTAGTTTTAAATTTTACACTGGTCAGTATTAAATGGTTTTATTATATAATGGTTTGAGTCGATATCCTGACCTCTCTTCCCCCTTTAACTATCAACATTGCAAGAAAAGAATAATGTTACTTCACGAAGTTCTTTGTTTGTTTCAATCAAAGGAGATACAGAATCATTGAATCTCTTTTAGATCAGGCTAGAAGTATTATTATGCACACTTAAATAAGTAAGTTTGATGTTTTACTTAGTTGACCAACAAACAGTCTTAAACCGTATTTCCAGAAGGGACCAAGGTCGATGTTACCTACTAGGGTTCTGAAGTATTTAATGCTCCAATTTGTGCCACTAAGTTCAGTTTAAGTTGGAACTAGCTCTACAGACAACTTACACCGACTGTGGTTCTGAGGATACTAAACTCCTCACTCAGTTCCGCCTTTCAGCCTCTAAGTTGCTAGATTATAGATGCAAGCCACTGCACCCAGCTGTAACTTGATTCTTATTTATGGTCTACTCAGAATTTGTTGAGTTCTTAAATTAAAATAAATATCATTTTAGTTTCTAGAAAACGATTTTGTGCGTGACTACTTGGAACGTTGGGAAGAAGAGGCTTATGCTACAGTTGGTATGAGAAAGGAAGAGCAAAATCGCCTATTACTCAGTAAACAAACAATATTTGGTTGGAAAATGACTGGTGAGTTTAAAGTTTCCACTGCATTAAGTCTATTAACTGCATGATGGAGATGTGCCCTATAATAGTTAGATTATTTCTTTCAGTTGAAATTTTTATAATATTGAGATTACTGTACTTTTTATTGATTTGAGGTGATCTTTTTATACATAAATTAAAAAGTAGTTCACAAAAATGATTCCCTTTTATATGAAAAGTTATCTCAATTTTCCAGCTTAAGTTTCACAATTTAAAATGTGAAACTTGCTATATTTGTAAACTGAATAAGCAAAGTTGCTTGCTCGTCACCTGTCTGATATATCAATCCTCAACTTCTCAATTGTATTGAAGTGCATTTTTGTTAATATTAACTTTTGTACAGGTTTATTCAGTAAGATTTATATTTATATTTCTTACTTACTTATCACAAGAAGCTTTGAAAAAGGGATTTCTTTGTAGTAATATCTCGAAACTATTTTTCAACCAATCAAGGAGGTGTGTTTTTGCTTTAAAATAATAGATATTGAACATAGATATTTTAACCCGGTTTTAAGGAAACTTTAAAACACTTAAAGTTCTTGAGATAAATTGTCGGACAATGGCATGTCATGAAAATTATTAATTACAGTAACTAGAGTCCTTTTCTAAAGTTAATTTGAGCAAATTCGAAATATTGATTTTAATTATAGCCATTATGTTTAGTGAGATCGTTCGTTACTTTGGCGAAAGAGTTGCTTCAAATCGAAGGAGTCGAATTTCTATTATCGGAAAAGTTTAGTCAGGACCCCCTTGAGGAGTATTTCGCCAAGCAGCGACGAAAAGGAGGGTGTAACGATAACCCCACATTAGAGCAGTTTGGTCGGCAAGAATTGGTTTTGAACGTCATGAACTTAAATCTTATTACGGAGTTACGTGGTAATAGCAATAGAAACCAAAACCTTAATTTGACAGCATTGGATAATAGAAAGTTACCGAAGAAGCAATGCTAATTTATTTTATATATTTACACTATATGTTACGTGTTTATTTGATATATAGTTGAGAATCAGGTTGAAGAAAATCAAGGTTACTGAATCTTGAAGCAATGGCGATTCAGTTTTTTTCAACGCATTTCGCTTTGTAGACGTTTTCTACTCTTTTATTATGTTATTATATTTTCTACTCTCTTATATTATTTAGTACGAAGGGGGTTTATAAGAAGGGGGTTGGAAATTCATAAATGTTCTTGACTGGGGCGTCTAAAAAGAAATGGGGTGTTTTAACAAAACAAAGGTTATTATGGGGAGGGGAGGTGTTAATAGATGGGGGTGGGTGCAATTATTGTAGGATAAACTAATGTATTAATGTAACGCCAATTAATGGAGGTGGTTGATATATTTGTTAAAAATGATTGATTGGGTTGGGGCTTGGTTGGGGGGGGGGGGGGGGTCATAACAAGTTGAATATGGTTTTTGGTTATTTTGGAGTTTAAGTACCCCCCCTACAATTAGGGACACGAGAGTAATCAAGCTCCTTGTTGCTCCTATTGTTGTAATATGTATTTTTTATGCAGTATATAGTTTTTATGTAATATATTTCATTTACACCTAATTTAATTTTTTATCATAACCAGTTCCCAGTCCCGTCCTTTTTCGATGAAGTTTTGATAATATTATCCTTGGCTTACCAACGAACAGTCTTAAGACCTAAGTCTAACTAGTCTAAGTTATTCAATATCTCTCTCATAAAGAAACCCTAGTATTTAGCACTGTCACAAAATACGGCTTAGCAAAACAATACCGATTATTAAATATATCCGGGAGCTTTAGCGCTGTATACAATCTAAAAAACGAATATAGAAAAAAATTTAAAGAGCCAATATCCGATGTAATGCATTGCGTCTGATTTGTTTACTTTTACTGAGCGTAAAAGTAAAGTTGAAATACTAGCAAACCAAAATTTTGAACACAAACTGCGCAATGGATTACATCGGATATTGGCTATTTAAGAATTATCAAAACGATGAAATGCAAAGTTTTTTGAATGTTGTCAATTAATCAAGGAGTCAAGGAGGGTTGAAGTTGCACAAAAAATTTTCTTAATTGTGATTGTGAGTGTCTTGTTTTTCTGTCTAAAAGTACAGGTTTCTACGAGTTTTTTAAATGTGAATGCAGTCTCTTTAATTTGAAATACAGTTCGAGGATTTCGACCTCATTCGCAAAATTAAATCCATACAAAAATCCGAAATGTCGTCATCCTCGAACTTTAATCACCGTACGGTAATTACCAACCTCGTTCCCAGAGTAAATTTCCGCTGCATACCTCTTGTGAAAAATTATTTTGGGAACGAGGTTGACTAATTACGTATTTCATACGCTGAAGAATAAGAAGCTCACTGAGAATTGAAATAAAAAATTTCACTTTAGTAGTGCCCTGAGAAAGTTTGAGCTAATTTCTGTGTAGTTTTTGAGATATTCCAGGTAAACATTTAAATTTCAAATCCTTACAAATTTTACATTTTTTTAATGACTTTTTGATTTTTTGAAGATAAGCTATTTTCGAAATGAAACACAGCCCACAAGAATTAGAATTACTTGTACTCTCGCGACACTAATAGTTCTAGGTGGTCGCCAATAAATAGTGGTAGTTGATATATTTTTTAAAAAAGATTGTTTGGGGGCCACAACAAATTGAAATCGATGATTTTTTTTGGATCGCGAAAATAATTCTACAATGGGCATGGCAACACACGGCTGTTAATCCCCCCTATTTTTAAGGAATTCCCCCATTCAAGGTTCTCACCCCACCAAGATGCCATTCTTAATCCCCCCATTTCTAGATTTTTTTCTGAATGCTTATATTCCCTTAAATGCTTTGTTACAGTACAATGCCATTAAAAATATTAAAGGTATACAAGTGTTGTTAAAAAGGTACTTGTACTTACTCATATAGATCATTTTTGGGCAACCTACATTGGAATTTATTTATAGTAAGACAGTAAGATTAAAAAATCTGCTAAAAATCACCTGATTTAGTTGAATTAAAGTGAAATATCTCTAAACTTTGTAAAAAGCTTAATCTGCTTCTCGGTTTATTTTGTTTAGCGGTTTTGAAATTGAAATATTTCGAAAACTACGAAAATTCGAAAATTTTCAAAGGAAAAAATTTCAATAGGGATTAGTTTTTTTTGGCCAAAACAGATGAGAAAGTACCTTTAAAATGTAATAAATGTACTAAAAAAAATGATGTTGAAATAGAAAAGGTTTTGTTTAAAAATCTGTTATTATTTAACATTAAAACATTTACAACTTTAAAAACTTTTCCTAAAAACGTTTTTTTACTGATAGTCCCCTCCACTCAACATGATTTTTATTTCCCCCACCACTTGATGTTCCCCCCTCAAAAAATAATCAAAAAATATCCCCCCACATACCAAATTTCGGTCCCCTCCAACTTCCTGGGGGGGAGAAGACGTTATGCTGGGTATTTTAGTATATTTTAAATATAAGGAATTAACAATGTGGGTGTAAGAAATACAATTCGATGTGAATAAAAAATTATATACACATAAGATAAAGCAAGTCAAATAATACAAATTTAATCAAAATGACAGTCAATAAACTCTATAATACAAATTAACTAGACTTCAATCAAAAATGGATTAATAACATATCACATAGTATAAACAAAATGGCTAGTGTAGTAACCTAGCATGACGTCAACTTAATAATTTAGAGCCATCAAGGGCAAACATAACAAAGTAATTTCAAGAATACACCATCAGCTTGACACATTACCATCCAGGCTATGAATATAAGATTATTCCTATCAGCTAGAGCTAGACAAATTTGGATATGCATAATTGCATTGCAATATCTATACTTGTTTAGTATAGAGGTAGTATATAATATAGGAGGTTCTTATTAAGTTTTATAAAAGGTATAGAACAAAGAGGTTAGCTGATAACTCCATTTTTTACCTGGCATGGACTCAATTAAGAAGTTATTTTTAAATTGTAAACAATAAATGTATTAATAATGTCAGTATTAGACCTTTTCACGGTTAAGCATTTTTTGCCCTGATATACAGTTTTAAAATTAACAAAAAAATCTGAATTTAATTTCTCTTGACAAAACACTAGAAAAAGTAATTATCTTGTCGATCGTAAAGTTAATGCCTTTTACCAACAGCATTGTGGGTAATCAGGACTAATTATTTTAACTGTGAAAAGGTCTATGGAAAACAAATATATTTTCAATAGAAGAACTAACTATAATGTCCTGGACTTGAAGTAAATATTTTAATAAATGTTGTCGATGCTACAATCTCATTTACGTACACAGAAATTTGGTTATTAACAAATATGTTTCAATTACCAATAAAAAACAATAATAAATGCTATGATGGCTGTATAATATATCCTTTTTTTTACAAGCTCTAAGAATTGAAAGGAATATAAGAGTAAAAACATTTATTATACCACAACAATATAGTGTCACAAATCAGTGCAAAGTTTTTCTCAAAGCTGGTTCTGAAATAGTTGAAGGGAGATTGCTCTGATCACCTGATTTTGTAGAAACTAATTTTCGTTTTAATATTTGAACATAATCTCGCGCAAATGAGCGAGCCCTAATGTCAATCCATTTCTCATATATTTGGGATTTTATTAGTTGGCATAGTTTTTTATTTGGTAAAAATCGAATAGTTATCTAACAAGGTATTTTCATCTAATTTTGATTTAAGAGCATCTCTAAGATCTTCTCCATGGTATCTCTTTACAAAAAGTACATTTAATGTTTGACGGACGATTGACTCTATTCATCTTATAAATAAAAAGAATTCATCGTTAATTTCGACAAGACCTCCCCTATTCACCATTTCGACCCATCTGTTTTTGAATTCTAAAAAATTGTGAACTTTTGAAAATTCATTCTTATTGTAAAGTTGTATTGTAAAGCTGCAACCGCAACACTTTTCGACTTTTTTGAATGACTCAAAGATGTGTACTTCTTTTTGAGTGCAAAAACAACATACCCACCAACATAATTGACAATCTCTTGCTCATATTTTGATAAAGGGATTTCTGTTTCGTTGACTTGCTTATTAACCTCAGTTTTATTATTGTCTAATACCAAGACTTGTTCAATAAAATCGGTCATATACGATTGCAAAATTTGTCTAACAGGATCTTTTTCCATTATTATGTACGAAGGAAAAACTGATCTTATAGCATTAATAAATTCTTCGATGACTTCTCCGTTTCTATAAGTATGAAATATTTTCCAAAATAATTCTTTTTCCTTGTCATTAATTATTTTAAAGTCATTCATAAATGAAAATATATCCATAGAAATTTTAGTGCAACATTTAACAATACTTTCATTGTTTAACAGTATTGTGTGTTCTGAACAAAAGGCAAGTAATTGTCTTCCAGGGCTGCTTGGGTGACCTAAGGCATGTATTGGATCATTAATGATGTTTAAAATACATCTATCGAATATGCGTGGTACTTCTGCTTCTACTTCTGATTTTGTAACATGTAAACTTCCTATGAAAAAAGAAAAAATAAGTTGATATTATCTGATTGATTACTGACTGTACATATTAAAAAAAACTCAGAATTGTATTTGCTTTATTTGGAGTGGAAACTTTAGTTTGCTTCTGATTAAGAAAACGATCATTGTCTACAAAAACTTGGTACCAAAGACATGCTACTTTATAATACTGTAAGAGTTTCACGTAAAAAAAGTTTAATATGGCGGTGGTTATTCAAGTGATATATACATTTTTTTTGCCTTCCGACATCTACCTGAGAGAGAAAACATTTAATAGTTATGTTTAGTGAACTATAATTTATTGTATCCGCTAGTAATTACTTTTATATAATTGTACAAACATACTTTTAACAACTTCATCTTTGTTGCTTAATGATTGGCTACCTTTTGCTTTCTTTGTTTTCTTTTTATCTAAAGTAGAAAATAAAAAAATATTATATACACTCATTATTGAATAAAAACAGGCCACTGACACTGCAGTAGCTTCCAGCTTTGAGTTAGATAACAATTAACAGACACAATTAATTTCATCTAAACTTGTTCACTTGAATATATTAAAATTTGGATACATTAGGCAGTAACAGTGCAAATTAGAGATTGCAGTAATTATAAACAAGGTTTATAAAACGCTGAGGATAGGAAAGAAGAAGGATTTTTAAACTTTTTTGATTTTTGATGCTGCAAAATTAGCTAGAAAAGATTCTTCTTATGAGGCAACTGATGATTATCAAAATTATAGCATAGTAAATTAATATAGTGTATAGTATAGTACAGTAGTAAATTAATTATAGTACAGCTTTGCCTTACCTTTTTTTTTAGTTTCAGTACATAGGCTTTCATGTTTTACAAAAGGAATTTCTTTTACATAAGTTTTGCCACAAACTTTACATATCAACTTGCTTTTAGTACCGCTTTTTTCTCCTGTAACAACTGCATTTATCGTGCTCATCAACAAAACAGAGTTCTGGTATTCCTGCAAGTTTTTCGTTGAAACTTTTTTCGATCAAAGCAATATCATCCATACTTATATCGTCACAAAATAAAATTTCTTCACTTTCGTATTCGTTGAACTTTTTCTCAATAATATCAGGGATTTCAGCATCTTCGTTTATATCAAAATCACAGTCATCGACAGAGTCAGCCATTTTTTTAAAAATCTTTTTCTGTTGTTTTCTTTTTTATCGAAATATCGCGAGAAAATAAAACTTAGTTTTAAAATGTACGGCCCGAATATAAAAATAGAGCAATGACCAATCATGTTTGATAGTTTTAATTAGCGGGAAATTTCAAAAATTTTCACAAGATTTCAAATATGTAAGTTATTTTTTTTCTATACGGCCACCTGCAGTCCGAATCACGCTTATAACAAAGGACCTTATATAGATATCCCTCCTTCTCTTTTTAAAGCTCCTTGAAAATAATAACAATTTCTTTTCTAAAATTCACAATTGGAAATTACGTTATAACTTGCCATATATTATTAAAGAGTTG
>JAYJMI010123875.1:0-10663 GCA_036873855.1 Sarsia tubulosa
TCTACTACTCGAACTCTCCATAACTCGAACGATTTTCGATTCCCCTTGGGCGTTCGAGTTATGGAGAGTCTACTGTAGTCCTTTCTTTTTTTCGACCGGAATTTGCCGTGGAGAGCTATTACGCACGAATGGGATATTTTTTCGCGAAAGGAATAGACTATATCTAGTCTAAACCGTTAGTTGAAGCAACATTTTCGGAAAAGGAATTCACCATTAGAAATAAAATTTTGTTGGCTTTCCGAAAAGTATAATTTGTTGATTTGTATCTAGTTTATAAGTAATGAGGCATTTTGTCGCCTAATTAGGTCGTTAAAAAAGTCTATTAAAAACCTTTGAGTTACTTTCAAAAGCTTTGTCTATTCGCATGCTTTCTTTGTTATAATGAATTGCTCAAAATAATTTATATTTGATAATTTCTTTTATAATTCTTTGTAATTCTTTTGTTAAAAGTTTTAATTGACTTTTAAATACTTTACGACCTAATAAGGCGACAAAACCCCTTACAACTTAAAAACTGATTAACCAAATAGAGCAAATGATAGATTAGATTTCTACAGGTGTTCTACAGACTCCTAGCTACTTTTTCAAATTATCTAGACTTCATCAGATACAGCTATGACATCACAACATGGTATTTTTGCTATTTGACGTGTTCTGTTGTCTTTCTAGACGATGTAATTGGAGTTTAAAATCAATATAGACCAAAAAAACATGTTTCCTTATAAAAAAACTAATTTCTAATTTCACCACAAACAAAATTGCGGTGTAGGTACCGATTTTGTAATTAAATCTTTCCTTGTTTTTTGTGGTTAATACTAATGTATAATAAAAAATGACACCTTTGAACAAAAAGAAACATGTATGCTAATTTAACATACGATTCCTTCTTATAATTTTCTTGGTTTGTCTAATGATTGATTTTTTATTTATTGGCTAGGTCAATGTCTATAACACTTGTCAAATAAGTTAATGTTAAAATAAATTTTGGAGAGAATATTCATTTGCTGCATGTTCAGGGATAACTTGAAAAATATATTATTAAGAACTAGCTGTAAACTTCAAGTGTGTTTAAGTGTGTTTATCATATAGATAAGAAGTAAAAAATGGAAATTGTGGAACAACGCTGAGCAAAGTATCAAACTATTTATTAGGATTAGTATACATAGAAATAAATATTCAAATAAATCATTTTCAAAAGAAAAACTATGGCCTCTTTACGAACTGATAGACCTTTTCATTAATATCTGCGAAGGAGAAAAAACTGTTTGTAAACGAGGCAAAGCTTGTAGAATTACCATTTTGAGTAATAAAAATTAATTAAGAAAAAATAAAAAGTAATTAGATTTATTACTCATATGGGTATTTCTACAAGCATCGCCTCTTATTCAAACGGATATTTTTCCATCGCAGATATTAATGAAAAGGTCTATTAAATTTTTATTTTTTTTCGTGTGGTTTTTTAATCACTTAGGCCTTTATAAGACCACTCATATGCCGCGTCTAATTTAATTAAAACAGAATTTTAATTTAAGTGCGACGAAAATGCGGCCTTATAAAGTGAATATATTTAAGTGCCGCATTTTCTAATTAAGGAGATTAGATATACATAGTTATACATAGAATAGTATATATAGATATACATAGAATAGTATATACAGGTTTTTAGTATACCTTAAACAGTTATAAATTTTCTAAATAGAAAAATAAAACGTTCTTTGAGTATCAGCCAAAAGAGAAAAAAACATAATTATGGTTTCCCGATCAGTAATAAGTAAAGTTGCATCAGTAAATTTTCTGTAATCCAATCAAGATCGATTCTCTCTGGGGCCTCCACCAAATAATAAGGTAAAAGAGGAAAGAAGTCCTGTGATCGAGGTTGACTTATTAGCACCATGTAGATGACAAAACAATAGATAACGAATTCCCGGTAGTTATAGTTATATGACGTCAAAGCTGACTATATTTTTTACATCAATTGTTGTTTGATGTACATTAATTTGTCTATTTGTGGTTTGTGTTTTTTGTAAGTGGTCATTACTTTATGTAAACAACTATTCATAATGACGAATATAACGTCATTTAAAAGAACGTTTAAACTAGCTAACTTTAGGAGTGAAAAATGTATTTTGTTTGTTTTTCAAAGATTTTTGCTATGAACGTTTTTGTTTTTTTTCGATCGTCATTCTACATAGTTTTGAAAATATTTCTTACTCCTGGCACCTGGTAAATCTATTTCTAAAAATACTAGTTCTTTATCTATTAGATGCTCAAAAATTTAATTATAATGATGTTTAAAAGTATTCAGAGAACAAAGATATATTTTAAAGTATTGTTTGAAGATACTATGCACGTAATACATCAAAACATCTAAAGACTGTAAAGAAAATGATAAATTGAAAGAAATTAAAGTTGATAAGAACTGATGAACTGATGAAACTGATCGATATACACCCTCTCGTAAAATAAATGACTTATAAGTTGCAATATAGTGCAAAAGATGTCTCTCTGCATTTTTTAAGGAGTTTTAATTGCAGTGTCATATAGTTATTAAATGTAATTATTTAATATAAAATCCTATGCCTTAAACCAAGAAGTCATGGTTTTTACAAATGACCATTAAATAAATTAATATAAATAATTCAGGAAGTATTAGTTGTGATAGATATGTGTTTTTAATTAATAACTTCAATTAAACGGAACAGCAGCAACAATAATTAGGTACTAAATTTGTTTTAAATAATAGTGTCATACTATAATAATGATTTATAAAATTGACTTTTTATTTCCAAATCAGTTAAGACGTTCGTGGTAACTAAATAAGACGTGATTTACAAAATAAGTGTAATCGCAATTGAAAATATTATCGCATAAAAGCAGAATAATTCAAACAGTAAAATGAAGCTTCACAAGTTTCTATGTAAGTATATTTACTTTACTTGACCTTGGATAAGCTCGGACTATTTAGTTGTATACTTGAAAATAACACATATTTTTGTATTTTTATATATAATGTATGATTTATTGTGCTATATTGTTCTTCAGAAACACTGACCTAATTGTAGTCATCTCGTAAATCGAGTTGATAAAGTTGATCTACTTGAGTTTGGGTATAAGTTTAATACAAATACGATTAAAAATATTTACTTAAAATGTAAAGATCGATATTTAAGAAAATCTGAAACATATGAATGTTCATAAGTTAAAAGTTGTTCATAAGTTAGATTTCCTGTTGCTGGGCAGATACTAGGTTTTAACATGCTTGCTATCTTCTTTATTCTACAGCTTATTGAATAAGTTTTATACAAACCGTCTGAAAATACGACGATAACAATAAACAAGTGGATCAAAAACTTTTATAACAAACAAAACGTCATTTGTTCTAAATATAAAAGCTTTAAAAAAGTATTGTAGATTTTTAAATTAGGCGCAACGGTTTTTATAATCAACATAGACCTAGATTACTTCTACATTGGAAATTTTTCATTTATGTGACTACCATTTAAATTTTGATTTACTTCAACAACATTTTTTTTATTTTTTAGATAATTTGTTTCTAATCACGTGGATCTTGATGTTTGTATGGTTTACATTCGGTTTAGCTGTAAGTTGCTTATTTCTGGTTTGATATAATTTTCTTCATGTTTACTGGAAATGTAAACGTTTTTGTGATCTCTAAGGATAACAATCTAAATATTTAATAATCTAATTTTTAGCTCAAAAAGTATCATTAGAGCATATAGTCTATCTATTACATGGTCTAGAAGCCCGTTGTTCTATGTTATTGTTACGATTTATTCATGTCACATGATCAAGAAGTGAGCAAAACAAATTCTTTCAAACAGAAAACTTGATTAAAGTCTATCAGGGAGAGTATAACACTTAAAAACAAATAACAATATACCGTTATAACGTTTAATGGTTTATTGTGTATGGTAATTTTAGTAGTTGTTTATTAATTAGGTAGCACTTCTTCATCTGAACTAAAATAAATTCGTAAAACGATAAATTTTAGAGTTTAAATATTTTTACTGGATTGCTCATTTTGGAAAGGGGAAATAAGAGATATATCATCATAAAAGTGACTTCTTTGAATTGAATGCAAAAAAATAAAAAAATACTTCTTATAAACTTCATACTGATTTTGAAAAAGTACTAGGTTTGGCTTAACACCAGGTAGTTCCAGCAAAAGCCGTCTTTCAAAACCTTAATTTAACATTAAAATAATCTTCTATCATACATTAAGCTCTTTTCACAAATTCTTTAGATTAATTAAATATAAAGTAATTATATTTAAAGCAACTTCATAAGATAATAAAAATATTTTTGCTGCTTTTTTGATCACCTCTTTTTGGCATTTTAACATAAAAATGATTTGAATAGAATTAAGCAAAGAGCTTCCAGACCATGTAATTTATTGACTATCATTAGAGTAAAACGTAAATCATTTATGTAATGTGATCAATTTATATTTGCAACACAAGCGACTCCCACTTGCTAGTCGGTAATAGACGGATCTCAATGTTTACATTTGCTTTTGAAGCTACTTTACACGTTAATATATTATAGGGTGACAAATATAATCTCTAGCCAATAATTGTTTCGTGTTTTTCTTTAATTTAAATAATTTAAATACCTAAAATACAAAGTTAAAAAAGTGCTTCAAAATGCGTAATTTAGACAGGCATTTTGTGTTTCTTGGGCGACAAAGATTATAAAGAAATAACTTTATTAAATTCATGAACTATCGAGGCAATCGTAACAAACTACGTCACTTTGAAATTTGTCTATTAGCCTTCCAAATTATAGTTGCAAATATAGTCTTTACTTTGAAGAAGACACTAACTTTAATTAATTGAGTTTCTTACACTCATGGAATAAACATTTAGAAAGAAAAACGAAAGAGGAATTAAAATGCGTAAAGTATCAGGGATTCAGCAACAGCAGCAATAGATGCATTCATTAATGTCAATTTTTATGTTTTTAGAAACCAGCACCAGAAGAAGCAGAATGCTTAACTTCACAATGTTCTTCACAACTTTACCCATGTGATAGTAATGTAACTGATTCATGTGGTCCAGAGTGTTGCGGTCTATCGTGTATAAAAGGGTTGGAAGCGTGTTTCGCATCAAACACTCCAACACTGTAATAGTCATAAACATATATCTCCTTATTTTAAGAAATTTTTCTCACAACTTTCTATTATTGAATACTTAGGAAGAGATACTTAGATACTTTCTTTGGAATATTTAGCAAAATGTGTTCAAGTTTTCCTGTTGTACCTATTATACATAATTAATTGTTTAATACTCGACTGTCTAATTACAGAGGAGTTGGTGTTTTTAAATTTTTATGACGATTTTTATAAAAAGAATAAAATATTACTGATGTACATATAAATCTATTTATTTATTTATTATTTGTATTTAAGTTAAGGTTGTTATTTTTATTCTAGCTCCCAGTTACCTCGATTCATTTTTACTTTGACAACATTTCCTCAGTTTGATATTATAAAAAAAATATAAAATAAAACAAAAAGTTGGGTATCGAAATTATCTTTTGACACGATTTCAAATATTTTTCTGAAATAGGTGGTAACCGTTCTATTCACTTTTGAATTTCCCAACAAGCTCATATTTGTTATGAAAACTAACGTCATATCTGGCTCCATCTTATAGCGCAAAAACGCTAATATCAATTATAAATCATTTACTTACACCAAGATAAAAACCGAGGTGACCGATTAAATTATTGCGTAATGAAGATACGTTGTAAAGCATTTTTCTTCTAAAAGTGGCTAATAAATATGTCGCGTGGTTAAACTTTACCCTATAAGCTTACTCATTGCAACAGAATATCAGGATGTTGTTTGCAAATTATGAAAGATATTTTCCTTGCAAAATGCTCTCAAGGGATTTCCACACTAAATTTTCCTAGAACCTTCTTCAGTACGTTTACAAAGAATTTAAGATTTAAAATAGGATAATAAATGTCCTCTGACAAAAGATTTTGTAATGGATAAAAATTGGAGGACAAATAACATCCTTTTTATTGCTATTTAAACGTGATTAGAACGTCATGTTCTATAAAAAGATTTTTTGCCTGATTGTGGAAATCAAAAGACAACAAGTCATTTAAATAATTACAGGAACTCAGTTATTAAGTAATTATTTAAAGTAGAATTGATTTTCAATCAAAGATATTTTCAGGAAATGACTCATGGATTATAAATTTTATTATCTCCACAAATTTTATTTTTCGGAGATTCAAATCTTATTAAAAATTGTAGTCCGTTCATTGCTATTTCCATTGTCTCGAAGACTTATACAGGAACAAATACTATACAAGCATTGTTGATTTTTTTATCACGATACAATTAAATACTACTTATAGAGTGCATGATATAGCCCGATAAATATTTATTTATTCGTTCAGGATTTATGAACATTTTAGTAAAATTATGGACCCCCGTTTTTTCAACACCAGCATAGAACATTATGGGAAAGTAAACAATCTCTTGTAAATGGGCAAGGGAAAAAGTTGGACAGTCAAACTTTCAGGGTATATGTAAAATCAAAGTATTTTTCTATTCCATATTAAATAAATGTAAAATGGGAGTCTGGGTACTAGTTTCCAGCCTTTTTATTAATTTGAATAAGTGATATCAGATATCACTGATCATGCGATATCAGCATATATCATATATGCTGACATCGCAAAATTGTGCATCATAAAAAGGTGTACTGGCAATACAGAGTTAGTCCAATTACAATTCAATTCAATTATTCAATTATTCAATCAAATATTCAATACACCTATTTACTGTAAGGAATCCGCCATTTTGAACTTTTTTATTATTAATTTATATGCAAAACAATTGAAAAATTTGGATTCCTCGTCGAAAAATAAGACTACGAGCAAATTTTCGTTATTTTTTAATCACTAGAAAAAAAGTTATAAGAATTTAAAAATGTTTATTTAGGGGGGTAAAAAGAGACTGGTAACTTTTATTTTTATAGGAGATTTGACCGTAATTTTGTGAAAATTAGACCTCTGTAACTTTAGTTCTGATTCTCTAAAATTAGTAAGATTTTGTAATTAGCGATATTTTTTGATGAGGATTCCAAATATCGCATTCATTTTTTTCTGAAATTAAAGTTTGAAAATCCATAATGCTTACAGTAAATAGGTGTATTCAAATATCCAATTCAATTACAATAAATTCCATTACAATACAGAGTTAGTTCAGGTAGTTCAAAGCACCTCCAAAATCCCGGTATGAATAGTGTAAAGGTAATAAACTTATCAGTTAACTAAGCACCTCCGAAAGCCCGGTATGAATAGTGTAAAGGTAATACCAAAATGTGTCACTACTATACGAAGTACGAACTTTTATTTCATATTTTGCAGCAGTTTCTTAATATTATTATTCAAAAGACCTTCTTATATTGTCATAAGATGCTCTGACGTCAAAAATGTCACATGAAATAAAGCAGGATTTTGTTAATTTTTTTAAAGATTTAGTAAGTATTTAAAAGTTATGACTATTTCAGTTTTAATACTTTGCTTGGGCAAAAAAGGTATAATTTCTGCTGGTCGGTAAGCAGGACTAAAATTTTCACAAAATTTGTCTAATACAAAAATATTAAGTATCTAAGTATTTCCCAAAATAATTTCAAAGTTATGTTGAAAAATCGTTAAAGTAAATAAAGATTGCATTCAGCAATGTAGTTCTGAAATTTACACAAAAAATACAGAAATGTTGCGAGTTGTGAATCTAGTTACGAGTTACGAGTTAAAGAATTAAAGGTGTTTTTCCTAAAAAAAATATTTCTTTCTAATATCTGTACTGATATTATTTATATGGACATTTTATTGTAATCGTTTTATATTACTATATAAGCTTTGTGTTTTAGGAAAGGAAACAAAAGTTTTATTTTATCTACAAAAAATAATGGATCCACCTGTTTAAAGTAACCAATTATGATTTTAAAGCTTAAATTTTAAAACAAGGAACATAAAATTTACAATAAGTAATTACATAAATCAGTCACAACACAATGTTATCATGCTTAGATGGTTACAATTATCAGTTAAAGTCGACAAAGGTTTTAAACTCTAAATAGGTTTTAACATAAAAGAGTCTTTACCCCTTTTATTTGTTCCTAGGCTCCCTCCCTTAAATGTTTGAATTAATTTTTTAAAACTTCAAGAACTTCAACAATTTTTTCTACAGTTATTATCTAAATTGATGAAAAATGGTATATTTTTGTATTAATGGTATTATTTTATCAATGAAACAACTTTTATCAATGTTTATTATGATTGTTATGGTAAATAGGTGTATCATCCAGGTTTATCGTAAGAAGGTTTAATTTAAACCTCTAAACCTGGTTAGCTAGCATTTCAACTTTATTTGAACGTTCAGTAAAAGTCAAACAAAATAAAGCAATCGAGCGTGATGCATTGCATCGGATATTGGCTCTTTAAGGATGCAGCTTTTCTTTATTTCATTTTATTATCATTTATTATATAAAATGGTTATTGTTTTTTATAATTTTCATTTTTTTTTTGACAATGCACCTTTAAAATAATTAAAAAAAATGTAACTCGTAACTCGTAACTCGTGACTTAGATTTATAACTCGTAACTCGCAACGCGTAGATTATATACAACTCGTGACTTAAAATATCAACTCGTAACTCGTGGAATAGAAATCCACACTTATTTCAAATATATCAATTTTACAGAGTGCATTTCTAAAAACAACGTCTCTCCTGTTGTGCACTACCAACAGATTTAGTACAAAAATAAGCGTATTTACAAGAATATTTGATTTTTCATCAAAATATGTTCCTCTGTGACTACAGCCTTGCTTTGTATGACAGATGCACATGATTCAGTTTATTGTAATACGTTATTGAAAATTGCTTTTCTTTATTATATTCTACCAATACTTCTTATGTGTATAACATACCTATCAACCTTACGAATAAGTGGTCAGTGAAAACATTCAAGAGATAAAATATTACGTCATATTTATTTTTTGATAATTATCTTTATATATAAAACACGTGCTTTCAAAAAGTATAGCTTTCGATTTCGCCTTTTAATACAGCTTAATGTCTCGAATAAAAGTTAATTAAAACCATACTCCGAACTTCATATGTTTGATTTCATATGTTTGATAAAATAAATAATTTTATACTTCTGTATAAAGAACAGCAAGGTAGCTTGTGCTTAAACAATTACTAATATTTTGTTGTTGTGGTGACGTTATATCCGAAAAACAGGATTCCATTATATTGGCACTTTGCTGCTTTATACGAGTGAAAAAAGTATATTTAGGTTTTTCCCCAGAAATAAACTTCGAATCCAGGATCGCTCTCTTCTATTCTCTTCTGAGCAAAATTTCGTTGAATCGAAACTGGGCACAAAATGCATGTATATATTTGACTACGCAGTAAAGAAAATTATTAATTCAGAAGAAACAGATGATATAGTCAGCATGATAATTTGTTATAAGGATGCCAATATTTGTATAAAACTTTTCTGCGTGACGTCATTTCAATTTTTTCATGAAAAGTTGTTCAACTGAGCAAATTGATTATAAAAAATATAAAGATTTTGAGTAATTTATAGGAAATTTTATTGGCCAGTGTTTTCAGGCATAATTGTGAGGCTCATAGGTATCAAACATAATCAAGCTAAATAATACAATAAATAAGCAAAGTCTATACCTCTTATCAAATAATTGGATATTTGTGCAACAAGTACCAACCAAACAAAAAATCAGTTGTTTTTCAAAAAAACTTTACTTCTTTAACTCACGATTACCAGACAAATCTTTTGAAAAATAATAGTTACTTAATACTCGCTTTAATACTCACTATATAAAGCTGAAATATCTTAAACAATTTATTTCATATATTTTGGAAATAAAAAATCTAAAGAAATTGTTCTTTGTTTAACATACTGAAAACAAAATTAAGTATTTCCCTTGATGTTAGTAAAACTAACTCTTCTTAACCCTATTAACCATGGGGTTTTTTGGTCTTCTTATTCAAAGGACCACCCCTCGAGATCTCAGCTAATGTAAGTGTTACAAAAAATATTTTTTTGCGAACTTCTTGATTGACCAATATTCTACCAATTAGTCAAAAAATAATTTAATAAAATAAACACCACCTGTTGTCATTATGGCGTCATAAGAGGGCGTGCCCAAAATATGCAATTATTACGTCATTTTCAAAATTGGCGTCAAATATGTCAATTTTTTTGATTAATCTGCATTTTCTTGTAATAGTCATCATATTTTTACTAATATAATTCTATGTCAGGAGAATTAAGCCTCATCAACTTAAACATCACTTTTAGTTAGAGTTTTTTTTTGAGGTCAAGTGACAAAGTGATCACACCTTAATTAAATTTTTAGTTGTACAAATGGGTATAATATTTTTAAAATCATTATAAAGTTTTTAAAATTTTTAACTTTTTAAAATTATTAATATTTATAAAATGAACAGTTCTGTCTCTAAAGGAATTTGTGAGCAGGTCCTCTTAAAGGTACAACTTCAGGTGATTTTGGTCAAAAAGTTAACCCCTATTCAAACTTTTAGAAATGAAAGATTATCATGTCCTGAGTATTCTGTGAAAGTTTGAGCAA
>JAYJMI010123986.1:0-10661 GCA_036873855.1 Sarsia tubulosa
TTTTAACCTTTTTTTCTGGATTTTAAATTGTATTTTATTAGCAGCTAAATAAACTTACTTACTTACTTACTTACTTACTTACCTAATCTACCTCATTTGAGCTTTTTTCTATAACCAATTGTCGAGTTACTTTGCTATTACTGTTTGCCTGCCGTACACGGAAAAGCTTATCAAGCTTCTTGTTATTTTTATGTAGTGAAATAGCGGTTTCTAATATAAAATAAAGACTTAATATCCCACCAAAATGGCTTGAAAATAATACTAGTGACCTGCTTTTTTATAAAAACCGGTTAAAACAGTTATATTATAACAGGTTTTGTGATAAGTTTGAAATGTTTAGTATTAGTATGAAATAAGAAATAAACAAATATAAAATACGGTAAACTTTATGAACGAAACACAAAATCTTTAATAGAATAAATCTCTGTACATTGTCTAACATATGACTTGTTTAAGGAGTAAAAACAGACCTCAAAGGTATATATAATTTCAGATGCTAATCTGCGCGCGACTAGAAATCTCAGACGTTAATCTGAGGTACAGATATCTAGGTAAAACTAGCAGGTAAGATATAGAACACATTGTCGATAAAAGCTAAAAGTTCGGCTGATAGATGTTCGTAGTTTTCGATAAACTTGAGATTGATATTGAGATTGAGTGTTGAGAAGGTGTAGTGAGTCCAAAGTATTCACTGCGTGACCCTTGTGGCGATGAACAGTGTGCTTGAAAAGAATCGCACATGTTTGTGAGTTGCTTTTATACGGCTCTCCCTCGTAGTTGTGTAATTACTCATTCCGGTGTCTTTGCGATTTATCATTGTCGTAACAATCGATGTAACCAACTTCTAAAGCATCTAGAGTGACAGACTTAAAAACATCTATCGGCTTCTTGAACCTTACGGATTGTAAAACTTGTTATTTTTCGGTATCTGGAAGTGCAGACAAAACTCCCGAGTTTAAAATGTACGGCAAACATCAAAAAGTACCGAGTCTCCGTCACTAACAAGGTCCTCATCGTTTCTGAGTAGATACTACAGTATATTTCTTCCTAGAAAGTTCTAATCAATTTAACCATTTTCGCAGCATCTACGGATTTCTTATTTTGTTTGAAAAATGAACTTATTTAACTACGCTTGCGCAAGTGTTATGTTTATTTTAAAACTGTTTTTATTCAATTCGTTAATTTCCTTTCGATTAGGGTTTTAATGGCAGGTGTGTATATAATTATTTAATATAAAAACTTGCAAATTTTTTAAAAACTAAGTTGTGTTTCGAACCTGGTTCATACATTTCTCAATATTTTACGTTACGGTTCTGCAATGCACTTACTTCTTAGGTGAAAACTAGTAATAAAAGATCCCGGCTAAATTCCTCTTGAGCGAATACAAACTCGTTCCCAGTGCCTTATACATCGATATTTTTTCTTCACCGACATCAAAAAATAAAAGAGGTAAGTGGCCCTTGGATCGAGGTTGGAGAGAGTAAGGCATGAAAATGTGCACTTCTAAAAGAAACTCTTATTCAGATTATTTGTAGATAATTCATAATACCGTTTAAATTCTTGGAGAAAATACATAGAACGCAGTTGCGTAGGATATTCTAATTTCTTCGCCTTTCCTTTTATCCAATGTTCTTTCCCGTTGAGACAATTTCGAAGTTTCTTGAGTACAAAAACTGAATTTTTAAATAAAAACTCCGCGAAGAAGTTTTATTTATTTCTCAACCGATTACGTTCTAGTTAAAAAAAGCTCAAACGCAGTTGGAGCTTAGATTTTTCGGAGTTTTGTCGACAAAACCAAAGCTTAAAAATAAACCCACAGTATCACTTTGAAAATCGGGTTTCATACTGAATATGTGTAGGCAACAAAAAGTGCTTCATGCTATTTTTTTGTCACGAAAAGTCATTTGGATCTACACATAGAAAATGGCTGAATTTTTTTCCAGATGCTTATGTTTGATAGATCTTTCAATTTATCCAAGAAAAATAGGGGGTCGAAAAAAAAATCCTATTTTTTTAGATTACGTGCAGATACAAATTCGTTCCAAGAATAGATTTTTACTTCGATTTTTAATAGATTTTTAGTTCGAAGTTGGTTTTGAATAAGAAGAATCTGATCCTAAGCGTTTTTTCTTTTACTCTGGGAACAAAGTTGGTTCTTCTGCACTTAAAGGTACTTACTTATAAGTGCAGTAGAATCAACTTCGTTCCCAGAGTAAAAGAAAAAACGCTTATGATCAGATTCTTCTTATTCAAAAAATCTATTCTTGGAACGAATTTGTATCTGGAAATTACTAATTAATATGGAAATCACTAGTTAACATGTTTGGATAGAAATACTACTTTTTTGTAGAAAGAAGAACTTGAAAGGAAAAAGGAATAAGGATTTTGAAAACTAGATTAATTTTCGTCACTAGTATTGCAGTTTTAAAAAGTTGACTCTCTTCAATATCTTTTAAAGAGTTCTTGTTACAACATAAAGTAGAAACGGGAATATTTCTAGAATCTTAGTTAGCCTATAGCAACAAGAAAAATAATACTTGAATATAATAAAAAAGTTGTCAAAGGGTTCAAGTTTTTAACGAAAGCATTGCGACCTGATGCTATGTTTTTATATTTGGACGATATTTAAAATAATTTAAATATTGGTAGAGATAGTCCATTTGGGTTTAAAATCACTTTAACGTATTTATCGATACGGGAAAATCGGAAAACGGAAATCGCGAGAGATAGACTGGCTGCCCATTTTCAGTAAGGGTTTTTTTTTCTATTTCTCATTTGATTAGACTAGATTAGTCGTTTAAAAACAAAAACAAAATAAAATGAAAATGAGGCAGGAAAGTTATGAAGATTAAACGAACTTATCATTAATCTTTTACACAACAGGATAAAACAAAACAATTCTGGCAGAATTCACATTTCACATTGTTCATATTCACAATTTTTTTTACTCAAAATTTATTTCAAAAAACCATTTGGGAGATCGTAGAGAATTAAAAAAGAAGAGCCAATATCCGATGTAGAATTGCGTCTTTGCTGTATTTCGATTACTTTTGATAAGCGTAAAAGCAGGAAGATGATATATAATAACTATAATAACTCTTTGGTAAAAGTAAAGTTGAAATTATAGCTAACCAATATTTATGAACACAAACCGCGCAATGCATTACATCGGCTATTGACTCTTTAAGTATCATTTTTGATGCTGAATATTGCGTTGATATTGCTAACATATTTTAAGAAGGTATTAACCAACGAAGTTATGTTTGAGAAAGTTTGCAATATTATTTTTCTGTCGTAAAATTAATTGCTACAGTCTTGAAAACATACTTTTACTTTTCTTAGAAACGGTTTTAAACGCATATTCTGTACAACTGATCAATCAATTTGTTCTTTAAATTCACTGATCCTGAAAAACTGAAGTAACGTTTTATTTTATATCTATAAACAATTTTAGAAGATTTTTTTTTCGTGTTTCTGTTATCTAAAAAACGATATTTTTGAAAAAGATAAACCTGAAAAACGTGAATTTATTTTCTAGTCTATGAATACTTTAATGTATAATACTTTAATGCTAATTTTCTGAAATAATACTGAAGCAAATGAGCTAAAATTAAGTAAAACGTTTTTGCAAGTTAATTTTTGCAAATCTGCTTTATTAAATCATAAACAAACAGGGCTAGACAACCATTAAACAAGAAAAACCATGGTCAAACTGCGATAAGAAATAAAAAGCCTGATCATGCGTACTAACTTCAATAATTTGTTTTCGTATGTGTATCTCATCATATTCGTTAAAAGTAAAGTTTTCAACAATTTATGGTTCAATGGTTTTTAAATGAACATTAACTCACTGTGTGAATTGTTCTAAATTACCAACGTACTGTTCTACTACCAGTTGAACAACTCAATAGAGTCATTGATCTTAAGGAACTTAAAATAAAAATCTTTACATCTTTTAGTTGCTTTCAGACAGTAAGGAAGAAACATAGGCAAAGATGGGTAAACTAATATGGATCTTATTTGTGGCTTTCTGCCTCCTAAATATTGAAGCTAAAAAGGCTGAAAAGAAAGGTATGTCATATCTTAGTGACCATTTTTTTTATATGTTGTATTATTTTTGTGTTACTTTTTAAAGTAATTTTAAACATTCGAAAATTTTAACAATTCTATGCTATATTTTTAAATTATTTTGAATCTTTTTTCCGAATTTTTTCGTTCAAATTTCTAACACTCTTTCCTTTTTTTTCTTAAATATCTATTCCAGTTTTGAAAAAAAGGTTTATCATTAAATGTTCTTTACTTCACAGTTCTTAATTTTTCGATTTATACATTACAGATATTTGAAGATATACACATATATACTTAACTTTATTTATGAACAAAACCCTTAGAAAGCACTAGCTTGTTACATTGAATTATAGTTTTTTCTGTTTTTTATATATAATTTCATAAAGTTCGATCATCAGTTTGTAAAGATTAATAATTATACTTCATAAGAACATCTTTCTTCGTTACAGTCGAAAAAGCAGCAGAGGAACCTGCAGCTGCTGCACCAGCCGACCAAGATGCCAACGCTGAAGATGATGCCGAAGATAGTGATGAAGAAGCAAAAGTAACCAAAGAAGCTGATTCCGCTAAAGCAGCTGAAGAAGAACCAGTAAGTAGTCTTTTATGATTCTACTGCGCGCTCATGTGCTTCTGTTTTTGCCTTATCAGTTGTCAACCTTCTTAGTATCTTATAGGAATCTTATGAAAATACTTATCAAAAAATTCTTATAAGATTTTATAAGTTTCTTATAAGGATCTTATAAGAATCTTATAGGATTCTTACTAAAACAAAATCTTATAAGATCCTATAAGATCCTGACAGGAATTTCTACAATGGTGTTATAGTCAATCGCTCATATTATTAGGTAAATAGTTAACTCTGATAGAGATATTTCAGTAGCTGATACTTTTAGTTCCTTTTTTAAAAACACTTTTGAAATTTTTCAATTGAGTTCGTTCTTGCAAGAGTTTTACTTAACTAATAATTTGTATTTACAAAATAAAGAAAATAGTTTCAGAAGTGAATTTTGAGAGGATTTTATCTCTATGTTTTTTTAAAATAACAAACTAATGGTAATAATTGTGATTATAATTAATTGATAGAAATATCCAAAAATATTGCAATTGCGAACTGTTTGGGGGCTTTAAAAAATCTATTAATCATGCGCAATTTCACACTTCATTAAGCAATTAATTTTCAGCTTGAGCTACTAATCAGCTGTGAACTGATGCTCAATATGAGCTTCTCTGCTCTTTTAAAATACCATGAACATTTTAACTAGTTTTAATTGCTCTTGCTCGGTATTAATTAAATTTAAATTTTTTCTTTAAATAATATCAAAACAAAGTATCACGGAGTTACATTTATTTTTGTTTTATTAGAAAGCTGAAGATAGCCAAGATGAAGCTGCTGAAGCCAAAGATTCAGATGCTGCACCAAAAGAATCCGAATCTGAATCAGAATCATCAGAAGAAGACAGCTCAGATGCTGCAGAAGCTGAAGAAACTGCTGAGGAAGCACCAGAAGAGAAATCACCAGAATGTAAGTGCTCTTTGCGTAACCTCACACATTTTGTACCTGATAATTCTATTTTATTGTTATTTTACCTACATATGTAAAAATACACAAGATAAAGAACTTTTTATTCATATTTGTAAAATTAAAAGCAATCAAAAATATCATGAATGTAATAGATAATAAAACCTTTGATTTCATAATTTATTAATGATTCTTATTTGTATTTAGTCGCATGCAACTTGAAATTCAAACGAGTTGGATGTTATGCTGACAAATCAAAGAAAGAAAAACCATTGAGATCTTTCATCATGACCGATGCTGATTTGGGAACTACCTCAAAGAAAGGCAAACTTCCAAAAGGAGATAAATTCAACTCAGAATTACCTAAATTCGCATGCAAGTGTGCAAACGAAGCCATCTCCAGTGGAAACGCTATCTTTGGTCTCCAAAATATTGGTAAGTAAATATAAACCTAAAATATAAAAATACATCACAGAAATTAAAAATATGATTATCAAAAAAATCTATACCGGATTTTTGAATAAGGTTTCTTAAAAGCAAACATTTGAAAACTGGTTTTTAAATATGCAATTTTATAACTAGCTTATACTATTCTTGAATATCGTAATTAAATTTCCCAGCTTTTTTTTTTACCGAATATTTTATCCTTATTTTAGCCGAATGCTGGACTGGACCTGATGACAGCAAATACGACAAAGACGGAGAATCACAAGACTGTGTCAGCTTCGATTATGCCCCATGTGACACCAACTCTGTAATGTGCGCCGGAAAGAAACACGCCAACTTCGTCTACTACGTTGATACACCAGAACACACCAAATCCAAGGAGGAAATCCAACGCGAATATGCTTCATACAAGAAGAAGGTTGCCGCACACGAGAAGAAGAAGGCCTTAAAGAAGAAGTCAGCCAAAAAACGTAAGAAGATTTTGAATAAATTTTTCTGTTTTAATGGAAGAAACTTTCGCGGGGAGAAGTTTTCGCGGATTTTAGCGCTTTATGGGAAAGTTTGTCTCGCGAAACTTAAATTTTGACCGAAACGAAAAAGATTATCCTCGCAAAACTTTTCCTTTTTTCAGGGACGAAGTTTTGTTGATGAAATCTTTTTTTCATGACTTTTAAAAAGTTTAATAAGCTTGTTTTAAGCTATTTTATTTGTATACGTTTCGTTTAAAAATCTTTGCATTTACTTATTTCCATTGCAAAACTAAGTAAATTTACTTTATTTTTAAACATTTAAATCATGCGGCGAACCGCGAAAGTTTATCCCCGCTAATTCTCGAAGTATTGCCATCTGCTAAAGTTTATCCCTGCAAAGTTTAAAAATTTTGTGGTTGCTCCGAACCGCCAAAGCTTCTCCTAGCGAAAGGCGAAAGATTCTCCCATTAAAGTAGATTTGAACATTCAGAATTTAATGATACGTTATATCAAGAATATAGTTGTATTTCATATTTATGATATGCATCATATTAACAATATATTAATGTTTTCTATTTTTATTTCAAAACTTTAGTAAAGAAGAAGTCAAAGAAATCAAAGAAAGAATAAGTTAAATGAAGAACTTAAGCGAAATACCATTCGTCTTGTTATCTGACCGTGGTATAACGTTGACGTCATTAACAACCTATGTCAACAAGTTATATAGATACATATACACAAATATTTTGTTACGCAGTTTCTCCCAACTATCCTGTTAAAACACAAAAGAGAGTTCATATTTTTGTAGAGTAATATTGTAATATGATTAATCGTTAAGATTTTATAAAGATTATTTACCTTTGTAAAGAAAATTCCATTAAAAATGTTCCATTGGTAAATATTATTGTCATTTATACGAAATTTTCCCTGACTTTCAACTAGCTCGCTAGAGAAGGACGCTTCGCTTTCCTTTTTTGTAAATTTTGGTAAATGAGGATGACTGACATTTTAAAAGTAAACTTAACACGAGCAATATAAGAACTACCCTCTTTGTAAAACTTCTTTGCCCTCTCCCACAACAAACATTTCTCAGTATAAATAAAAAATTAAAGCATTTTTTGTATCTGAATCGAACTCAATTTTGTTTAATATTTTTATGATTTCTAATACTTTTTAAACTTGTTACAAGCACACTTGAGCCAATTAATGGATAACAACTAAATAAATAGAGCTCCCTTTAATTCATTCCCATAAGCAAACTAATCCTCATTAAAGCGACACAGTCAGTCTATGCCCAGCGGTAAAACTAATGAATGAACTTCAGGAGTTTCACGAGGCATAAACCTGTTTAGCTGGATAAGTATAGCATATTTTTCTTTCAAATGTTTGTTTACATTTTACAGCTGTACATAGGCTGACTGTGTCGCTTTAATATGACCCCCTCTTTCATGTTTAGCAACAGTAACGTTCAATAGAACATTATGCCGTCTATGGAACAATAGTTCTAAAGAAGCCAACATTAAGAAGCCAACATCGTTCCCAGAATAAATATTCGCTTAGAGAAGAAGATCGCTCAGTAAAATTATTCTGGGAACGAGGTTGCTAAGAAGCAGAAACAGTTTCAATCAATGACGTCATCGTCTAAAATAGAATAAAAAAAATATGACAGGCAGTTGCTCATCAAATGTAAATTTTGAAGGTAAAAAGAAGCATTTTGAAAAATACTGAATCGTTTTCGAATATTCGTCTTTTTATCATAAAAGGTTATCGAAAATTATTTCAATAACTTTAATTTATCTAATAAAAAATATCTATATTTTTATTAGTTCGTTTTTACTACAAATTATGTTTTTAAAAGATAAATGCAAATGCAAACTGCAAACACTCAGTTTTTACTTTTTAAAAGCCTTCCCTGATGTAAGGAGTTCAATCCAACCCCAAATAAGCACAACTTTTATCGACTATCTGCCTAAAAATATAAAAGAATATGATATTAGAGAACTTTCTTAAGTTGATATTAGTTACAGACAAATCTATACTTATATTTGTAATATCGCTTTTGTTTTAAAAAACAAAAAACGTTTTCTAAATTTGATGCCGTCATTGCCTGATTTTGTCAAAAACTCCACAAAATTTAAGTTTTTTTGAGAAGAAGAATACTACCCTATTACCAACCACATTCGCAGATCGGTCAAAATATTTCCTTTGCTGCTGATACAGAGGGTTTATTGCTAATTTTCGCTGATGACGTCACTATTTTTAGTAGTAAATACTTAATTATAGCTACACGAGAAATATTTTAACCAATCAGCGAATGTGGTTGGTAGAAAGAAAGGTAATATCCTGCTTCTAAAAACATAACATGGATAATTAAGGTAAGCTACTCATAGTGCAGCACTCCAAAAAGCTCAATTTTTTTGATTAAATAAGGTAACGACGTCATCAATTTAAAAAAGAAATCTTTAAAACAAAAGTAATATTGCAATATAAATAAAGATTTGTCGGGAACTAATATCAACTATAGAAATTTCTTTGATATCATATTCTTCAGTATTTTTATGAAAATACCTCACCGCACCTTGAGTTAAAATATTTTTACACACTTACCCTCTTTTATCAGCCCAGTATTGCGATTTGCAATGTAATGGAATTTTCATAATATTAAAAAAACATATCCTACTAAGCTATCGACTATGGTGGTCTATTCACAGTTATCGATGCACCCAAAACTGTTAACTAAGTTGTAAATCAAGAAGAAAAAGCAGTCAGTCAGACAGGCAATGTATATCGCAAGCAGAAAAAAATTCATTCTCTGAAACAGAGCTAAAATTGCAAAAACTATAACTTAAAAAAAACCTTGAGCTAAACAAAAACAAGACATATACGATACAATAGCGTCGAATCCTTGATTTGAATCTGTTATAAAACATTAAAAATGAAATTTTTTGTCTGTTTTATTTTTTATCCTATCCTAAAATTAAAAAAAAACGAGTAGAAACGTTTTAACCATATTCAGGATGGGGTTGGCCGTTTAAGGGCTCTGAGTAGCTGGAGAGGGGTTCAAAGGACCCCCCGTCTAAGTATATCTTGAAATATTGATCGTAGAGCTATAATATTTGGTAGGAATATAAAGGTAGTGTTACTCTTTGAAATCGGGTTTCACCTAATTAAAGTACATGCAATCAAAAAAGCCATTTTCTTTGGAACTACACTTAGAAAATGGCTGATTTTTTTCCAGATGTTTATGTTTGTGTTTGATAGGTCATTCAATTTATCCAAGAAAATTAGGCGCTCAGCCCCGCCTAAATTTTGAGATTACGTGCATAATTGCCGGGTTTTTTATAAAAAATATTATTTCTGGTCAAAATATCGTCCGAAAGTGGTGACGTCACTACAATATTTTAATTGAAAGTAATCATCACCATAAGCAAGTGTATGAAGTTTCAAATCCTAATTACAATTGGTTTAAAAATTATGAACATTTCAATTTTTTTAACAATTAACATTCTAAAAGATTCATTTAAGTCAACACATTTATTATTGTTTTAAGAGCATATAAAAAAGAACATGTTAGACCTTTTTGTGGCAATGCTTTTCTTATTCGCAAATAACTATTCAAATATATAAATATAGTACATCCAAGACGATGCTAATACTCACGGTTAAGTTACAAAATTCCAACTTTTCATTGCTCATTGGTGTTTATTTTTCATCATCGTGAAATAACGAAGCTTAATTAGAAAAATACAAAAACAGCACAAAAGCAGCCTGATTGAAATAATGATAATTGGCGATAATAATTAATAGTAATAATAAATACGATAATCTAATTACAGAGCTTTTGTTTGGGTCCTTAAACAAAATTCCATCAGTGTTATTTACTTTCCCTGCAAATTCTTTTCTAAGATCCTCATAAAAAGAGCAATTTGAAGAGAAAGTGTATTTCATTTTCATTTTTGTTGGAATCACACTTCCCACAAATTCGATGTTCTTTATCTATATGTGACCATCTCCCTCTCTATTTCAAGTTTGTGGCATCCAGTTCGCAATTTACTCAGAATTTGTCTGTTTCCAAAGTTATTAAAGGTACAACTTCAGGTGATTTTGGCCAAAAAGTTAACCCCTATTCAAACTTTTAGAAATGAAAGAATACCATC
>JAYJMI010124097.1:0-10660 GCA_036873855.1 Sarsia tubulosa
TAATATATTTGTTTGTTAGATTTTAAAATGTATTTTATAAATGGTAGCGAAATAAACTTACTTACTTACTTACTTATTATTTCTATCAAAAGGAATTGAGTGGCTAAAAATCCTGGAATTGAAATTGAAGATAATTGAAACTGGTTCCTACCTGGTAATTTAAACTGTAGAATAACTTGCATATAGTTACAAGCACATCAAATATCACTTTCAGTTCTTTTTCATTATTTATCATCTTAGGTACTCTCTCAATCATACCTTCAAACAGATCAAGCAATGGCGATGCAAAGTTATCAAGAACGAATTTCAGTTCTGTCCATAACTCGGTAGATTTAAACTCATATCGAAATCTAGAACATAATATTGTTAACAAATAGAAAATTGCTTGCTCTACACTCCACAATCTAGTTTCCATTTTTCTACCAGAAAAACCTATCAGAAAATTATAGTCGACGCTACAAAAACAGATATACTGGAAATCATAACAAGGGATGGATTACCAGTGAACTCTCGGGGAAAATTATTCTTGAAACAAGATGAAAAGAAAATGACAATAAATAATTACAAAATTTGACCTGTGAACCTTATTTCCATGGAATTTTTCTAAAAAAGCCAACTCCGTCACTTTTCTTCCTTCATGACCATTTAACTTCATGCAAAAAATCAAAGAAAACTGATGAACGTTTCCAGATTAGCTGGATTACATAATATACTTTGACATTTTGATTTCAGAATTAATACACACACTTGTTATAGTTTATAGTTTATACCTTATACTTGTCTCTAACTACAAACAAAAAGTCAATTTTTATGAATGATTTTGGGAAAACCAGAATTTTCCGTAATGTAGGAATAATTTAATTTTTTAACTATTATTATGTTCTAAAAAAACTAGAAAAATCTAATGAATGGAGCTTGAGATATAGGCAAAATGCTCATTTTGGGCCAAAAAATGTCCCATTTACTCCGATTTTAGGAAAATAAGAATTTTCGAGCCAAATCCGGCTTCGTCAGTTTTTAGCCATTATGGTTGCCTAACATCATGCAAAAATCAGAAAAAAATAATTAGCCAATTCTAAAAAAAGTTGGTAACAGACTGACAAACGGACGAACGAGCCTGAATTTGTCCAAAAAGTTATGCAGATAATCAAACCATACATATGTCTGCACAAGCAGATAAATTTTGAAAATCAGGTTATAATAATTCAATCTTTCATTCACTCACCTTTTTGAATAAAAAAATGAGCAATTTGTAAGACCCTGTTTATGTGATGAAAGACTCACCTTTTGAATAAAGAATGGGCAGTTTGTAAGACCCCATTTACATGATGAAGGTTTAAATTGTCATTCACTTTCATATATGATGTTAAGTTAGCCAAAAGTTCTTTCCACTTCTCAGGGAAATCTTCTCTCCCTATGATACTTATAGCATCACTTAATTGCTTTTGGATGGATTCCGGACTTTTTAACATCAGTTCAACAATATTCGTTTTGATCAAAACTCTATCATTTTCACTGATTTTTGTTGGTTCACCTTCGACCTAGCGATTTAAATAGAAACAAGGGATAATTTGACACCTAAAGGGATTCCGAGGTCACAATACATGTTAAGCTTAGATTAAAGAGCTTCAATAACAAATGCCAGTACTTTTTATTTCATGGAAAAAGTTCTTACCATTCTCCAATTCCTTTTGATGAAATTTTTAAAGGTAACAGCAGCAGCAGTACGAATTACTTGTGACGCACTTTCTGTTGTTAAAAGTTGTAATAACAATAACCCATAATTTGCAGTACCATCAACTGATTCTAGATATTTTTCAGCTGAAATTCAAGTAACGTTAAATATTACTATCTAAATATATCAAAACCAAATAAAGATCGAAATACTTTAGGGGATGTGATTTTTACACAATCAGGATTTCTAAAAGGTAAATATAAGTAACCACTAGAACTTTCGAAAACTTTGTTGTTAGTTCTTGAATTTCCAGCAAGAGGTTGTGACCACTTTCAATTTTATGCTTATTATGCGATATTATTTTGTTTAGGATTTATGACTGTTTTAGTAAAAATATGAAACTCCTTTTTCCTCAAATCTTTAACATCATCACCAGTTAAGTACAAAAAATGTTATCAAAGGGGGAAAAAATAGTTTGGCAGTGAATTTATAGCAACACACTATGTAGTTTGTGTTCATAAGATTGCTATTTCAACTTTAATAGCAATACCATTTTGCTGTTAAAGCGCCAATGTCAGAGGTGATAATAATTGTGTTCATAAAATTGGTTAGATAGAACGCAAATTTTAATTTTACATGGCGTAAATTTCAGCAATATCAGACGCAATGCATTACTTCTGACATTGGCGCTTTAAAGATCATCTTGCAATCAGACATTATTCCCAAGAAGGACTAAAGATTATGTTTACCAAATTCAGAAAGAGTTTGAATCAGATCTACAGACAACCACAGGATCAGACTATGCATAAAAATTACGAAAAAACATTGTAAACAAAGATATGTTTTATAAAGTAAACAATTTACAAACCTTCCTTTCTTTCATTTTTATCAGCAGAGAGTGTATACTGTAAAACTTGAGCTAGTTGTTCTAACTGCTTATCTGCCATATTTAGTGATTTTATTTGTTTATATTCTAAAGGCAAAATTTATAGTTAAATTTCTAATTGTCAATACCTCTAAATATCAATAAAAGTAAAAAAAACAAGGGATGGATTACCAGATTATCCGTTCGTCCGTCCGTCCTTCCGTCCTTCCGTTCGTCCGTACGTTAGTTATTACGTTAGTTATTACGAACGGATGGACGAATGGACGGGACTGAATTTATAGGACTCAACCGGCAAAGCCGGGAGTCCAACAAGAAAGATTGACTGCTGATAAATATATATTTTAGGCCCAAATATGCCTCGCTTATCTAAAACAAAAAAAGTTAGAATAATATGATCATTTTTACCTCACATGATATTTTACCTTGATGCAAATTAAGTGATAGATAGACATTGGATCCCCGAAATATCAATTTGGCACAAAAAACTGACTTTTTGACCAAATATTGCCCGCAAGAACAAGAATTTTCTGAATGATGACACTTATGCCATTTGGAAACTGTTTTCAAATTAGTTACTTTGTAATAAATGAATTGTTTAATCGCTATTATGACATATTGCGGAGTTGATGCAATGTCATGAAATTAGAACCATTTCAAATAAATGGAAATATTTGCATTTTAAAATCTAATATATTTCAAAATATTTGCACTATTAAACTAAATTATTTGTGAAAAAGATAAGGAAATAATAAATACAATATCTTCAGATTTACCAAATTTGACCTTTTGACCTTGTTACCCCAAATAAGAATTTTCTAAAACATCTGGCTCCATCACTTTTTCCATTTATGATCATTAAAAAATCAGAGAAAACCAATGAACGGTTGGGTTACGTGATCAATTTTGACCTTATGACCCAAACCGTGACACGCAACACAAGACCGTAACACGCAAACAAGAATTTTCAGAATTATGACACACACCTATGTCAGTTTACACCTTATTTACAAACTTTGTACAAAACTAACTTTGTACAAAAATCTAACTTTGTACAAAAAATTAAAAAAATCTGATGAAGGGACATATATTGAAAATATATGACATATATTGAAAAATATTAATTAAGGCCAAAATTTGACCTTTTGACCCTGTTTCCTTGGAAACAAGAATTTTAACAAAAAATCTGGCTTCATCAGTTTTCTTCACCCATGTCCTTTAACTTCATGCAAAAAATCAGAGAAAACAGATGAACGGTTCCAGAGATAGCTGGGTTACGGACAAGAGTGATTTTATAGGACCCCTTCGACCTAACTTGTAAAAACAGTTAAGGATCCCTTAAAAAAATTTATCAAGTGGATTTCTACTTAAAATATAACAATTATTTAGGATATTTAATAACATTTTTATAAAAAACTTGCTGCAATAAACTGAAATAAACTGAAGGGTAGCATCTTGATTTTTAAGGTTTTTACGCAAAACAGAAAAGCAATTCACTGTAGCCTATGAAAAGTAATAAAACTTAATTTAAATTTTACAGAATTTTTTTTTGTTCAAAATTTATCTTACCATTCATATGGAATGTCATGAATAACCTTTAAAAATAATATTTGTGAGTTTTTTTTACCTAATACAAAGCGTTTTAATTTTCATTCACCTTTATAAAAACGACTTTTTTAAAACATCTTTAATATTTTCAGATTTATGTTGCAAATATTTACAACAAGGAATCAACTACTAATGGACCCCCTGATATTTTTAATAACCCTTTATGCAGAAATTTTCTACGAGAACAATGCAATATGAAAATTAACTACAGTTAATACTATTAAAATCAATCTTTCAATTAATCTTAGATAACTTTTGACCTTGTTTCCATGACAACAAGTGTTTTCTGAAAAATCGGGCATTGTTACTTATGTTTATTTATGTTTTTAAAAACTTCATGCAAAAAATCGGAAAAAACTATTGAGCGGATTCTGTGATCTGGGTGATACGGCCGGAAAAAATTGATCTTTTGACCCCTATTTTAAAGGAACAGATTTTTTTCGGTAACATGATACCTATGTCAGGTTTGTACTTATATTATCCTTTAACTTTGTGCAAAATATTAAAAAAATTGGGCATCGCTACTTTTCTACATTTATGTTTTTAAAAACTTCATGTAAAAAACCAAAAAAAATAATGAGCGGTTCCAGATATTTGGACCATACGGAAAAACCAACGGTAAAAATTTGATCTTTTGACCCCTATTTCAAAAGAACAGAAGTTTTGAGTAATGTGACACCGATGTAAGTTTTGTACTTATGTCACCCTTTAACTTTGTGCAAAATATTAAAAAAATCTAAAAATCGGATCTTGAGATATTGAAAATTGCCAAAATTGACCTTTTGACCCTGTTTCCATGACAAAGAGAGTTTTCTAAAAATATTGGGCTGCGTCACTTTTCTACATTTATGCTGTTTTAACTTCATGCAAAAAATCAGAAAAAACTAATTTGGGTTCTGAGATCTGAGTGTTACGAACGAACAGACGGCTGGACGGACAAACGAACAGAGCTGAATTTATAGGACCCCTTCGGTGAAATCGGGGGTCCAAAAACTGAGAAACTTAGAAGAAATATGATAGAAAATTACAGGGATCCCAAAGTTGTTCTTAAAGCGAAACAGTGCGCCTATGTACAGCGGTAAAACTAATGAATGAACATGAGGAGTTTCAGGAGGCATAAAACTATTTAGCTCGATGAGTTGAGCATTTTTCTTTCAAATGTTTGTTTAAATTTTACCGCTGTACATAGGCTGACTGTGTCGCTTTAATTGAAAAGGGTAAGAATTTAATACATTGCACTTATTGTACTATGCCACAACATGGTGGTACTAAAAATTACGATATTCATTTTAAGTTTTTTTATAATTATAGAAAAATTGAATGTTTATTTTAAAAAATTGAAAGATAAAATATGGCAGTGATAGAGTAGCTACTCTCCTGAGTCAAAACTACTAGTTTGATGTAGACACTTCTTTACTAATTCTAATCCAACTTCTGTCATGGCTGATGTTTTTATAATGTTATTGTTTTGAAGAATTTGTCTTATACAAGAAACAATGTTTTCAGCATTCTCATTATCTTGAATTAATGCATGATTGGCTTCTATGCGTTGAAGTTCGTCCATTAAAGTTTTGTATTTGCTTTCTGAATCAGGCAAATCCATTTTATTGATGATCAAATAAAAAGGCCTATTCAATAAAACATCTTGATAAAGAGAAAGTTCTTTTAAAAGTAACACAACTGTTTGAAAGGGTGTACGAAATGGATAGTTGGATCGAAGTTGAAATCCCTTGATATCAACTACTAGTAAAATTACTTTCGTTCGTTCAACATGTCGTAGAAATTTATGTCCCATCCCTTTGTTTAAATAAGAATCTTCTATTAATCCTGGTAAATCAGCTACTGTTACCTAAAAGAAATAAGCCATGGAAATTATAGCAAAATATCCTCACTCTCTTCGTAAGTCATGGAAATTATGGAAATTACCCTGCTAACTATACAATTATAAATGATACAATAAAAACTATCAAAAGAATACAATCCTGCATACTTTTTTACAACTTTTTTGAGAGCAGATTAAAAACTTAAATAACTGTTGGAAATACTTACTAATAATTACACAATTTGTTAAATATATTTACAAAGATCTATTGTCTGTTGTTATTTAAATTTTGAACACAAATATTTTTGGAAAAAAACTGCTCAATAAAATAAATGTTTCAAAAAACAATTTTTTTAGACTGAATTCAAAACAATATCGCTTTTAATATTTTGTACAATTTATTATTCAGATATGTAAAGCATTTTACACTACTAACATACAAGAAAAACTAATGTGAAAACTTACTTTGGTATCATCGTCATAAAAAATTGATCCCACCGTAGGGTTGATTGTTGTAAATGGATATTCACCTACTTTTGGACGTGCTCTTGATAATGCACGAAGCAAAGACGATTTACCTGCGTTAGGAAAACCAGTTAAAGCTGCATCTGCAATAAGTTTTAGTTCTAAAACAATATTCTTTCTCTCTCCTTTTTTACCATTAAAAGCTTCCGTCCTTGCTGATCCCCCACCTCCACCATTGGCTATCTTGATCACCTGGCTATCTTTATTCAACTCTGTTATTAGAAAATTGTCATTTGTTTTAATCTCAGTACCAGGAGGAACATAGATGTAAACATTTTTACCATTATCCACTTTCATTTTACTTTTAATATGGTGTCCACCATGACCAGCAATGACTCGACGGTTCTGTAATGTCGCATAAGTAGTTAGCGAGGATCCCTTTAAACATTTGATATAAACATGGCCGCCATTCCCACCAAGACCACCAGATGATGCGCAACCTTGGCCACCAGATCCACCACGAACATAAACACGAATCTTATCAATAAGTCGACTTCTCTGACTTTGAGTTCTTGTGGACGGTTTCTTTGCTATAATTGCAGTCACCTCTGTAGAGTAGTAGTTACATTTACGAAATAATGATTTCCATAAGCTGCTCGCAAAAGAAATATTCATTTTTTTTATTATTTGTTCCTAGAAAAAAACAAGAAAGACTGACTGCTGAAAGAGAAATGATTACCTATAGAGGGCATCTAGACTCTTATAGCATAATCTTGAGATATGCAACCAATATTTACTTAACTAATGTTGAAACATAATGATCTTCCCTATTAACAGAACAACTGATCTTATGACTGGAAAATTAATTACTTCAAATACTTATGTCAAAAAATACCTATTGATGGCCCAAATTTGCCTTGATTACCCAAAACAAGAATTCACAGAAATAAGGTAATAATGTAATGGTCATGATCTAAAAGTAATGGTCTAACTTCAAGCAAGACTAGAAAAAGCTAATAAACAGAACTTGAGATACAAGACAAAGTATCTATTTTTGGTACAAATTTGTGTTGCTTGGCCAAAATAAGAATATTAGGAAATACAGGAATATTGTCATTTTTCATCTCTCATTATGCTCTAACTTCATACAAAAAAACTACAAAAATATAATGAATGAATCTAGGTACTAGGTAAAGTTTATATTTTGTGTTTAAATTTGCCCAAATTACTCAAATTTGGGACAGACAAAAATTTTCGTTAAAAAACAGAAAAAACTAATGAGCCAATTCAGAGAAAATGTAATAACTAAGATACAAACAAACAGAATATATAGGTCTCCAACTACAAAATTATAATTGGATCATGAGACATTCTCAAGAAACAACCATTTTTGGGTTAAAATTGATCTTCCGACCTTGTTTCCAAAAAGACAAAAAGATTTTTCAAATAGTGATTGGGCTTCGTCACTCTTTTGAATTTATGTCACTTTATCTTTATGCAAAAATCCAAAGAAATTAACGTTTTCTGTTGAAACAGTGTGTTTTACGGGTAGACGAGAACTATAAACTATACATCGAATGTTTTGCCCTGGTTAGTAGTAGCTTACATCACTACTTTAGTTCTGGTCCTTTCAAAAACCTTTCCTAGTAGCTTTAAACTAGCTGCACCCAAAACTAGCTACATAGTAAATCGAGACAATAATTAATGCAATCGATTATTGTTTGTTTATTTATAGTTAGTTTGTTTATACATTAAATTTTGTATAAAATAATTAAAATCCACTTTGAAATTTACATTTATAAAATAAAGAGTAAACAATATCTGAACTGAAAGAGCAATACACCGTAAGATAAAAACTTTAACTTAAATATAAAATATTGTAAATAACTACAATAAACTTACAATGGTATAACCAACCATATCAGAGCCATATCCAGAGCTATTTTGAAGCCGGTATACCGGTTTGGGGGCTATTAAACTATTAAGCCCAAGTAAAAACAAAATTTATTAAAAATCAGAGATTTTAGTAGAAAAATGCATAGTTTTGATAAACAAATGCAAGTAGTTGTCAGAAAACTACTGTATCTTGGTGTTTAAGTATCTATTTGTTAACAAGAGCTACTGGGTGAATAATTTCAGGTGCCCCCAAAAAATCCCTGGATATGGCACTGCATATATATTCGACAAATACTACAAAAACAGCTTTTCATATTTGTTTTAAAAATTATGCACTAACTTGTTCTAACAAAAATATAGAGATAATAGGTAAAAAAAAAAAAATTTTGTCCAAATTTGCATAAATTACCCAAAAAATTACCGCATAATTACAATCATGTAATTCACTAAAGCTTTAATCTATTTTCCAAATATAATTTTTATTATTATTATTTACTTACTGAACTTATTTTCTAAACAAAATATAGATTGGAAAACAAAGTTTTATTCACTTAGCATATCAAAGCATTATTTTTATGTTACTTCTCCTTTAAAGACTTGCTGTGAAATGAAAATACAAATATAAAGAGCATGAATTTGATAAATTATCTCCTAGCAGGATATGTATACAAGTTATGTTATTTATTTTGAAAAACTGCATGCCAGTAAGTTTTGCCAATTAAAAATTTAAATGCAAATAAAAAAATACAATTTTCAAAATCTCTGAATCAAGGATATACTTGAAACAATGTTCTAATATACATATAGTTTTACATTATAAACTTGCAAAGTTACTAAAAAATGCGTAAACTACAAAATATTTTACTTTAAAAATATACAAAGAAATTATTTATATTAGTTTTATAAAAATAACAAGGGATAAAATGACAGTGGACAATAAAACCATAACTTCTAATCAAATGCTATTTATAATTGACATTTTGAGTTTATTATACAGAACATGAGCAGGTTAGAAAAAAAAATCTAAATCTAAATCCTTTACATCACAATAATATTTAGAAATTGGGTTAATGACCTCATGGGTTAATGACCGTATAATTTTGAAATACAGCTCTAGAATAAAAACTATGCTTTAATAAGTTGCCTCATTGCTATCACCCACAAAACAAGAATTTAAACTGATGACACTTACGTCAATTTGAAGCCTTTATTTGCCTCTAACTTTGTGAAAAAAAATAAATTAATGAAGGGATATTTGGAAAATGTTTTAAATTGAAAATGTGAATATCAAATCAAATTTGTTTTAAAAACCTAAAGGCAATCTTTTAGAAACCATTATATTTACCAGCAACTGCAAACAAAACTGTCAACTATTATGACATTTTTATAAAGGTTACTCCTTCTTTTGCCATCTCATGTAAAAAGAGTAAAAACTACAAATATTTTTTTTTTATTTGTCAAACACAGGTGTGTAGAATAGACTTGAATCGTCAATACTGGATTTAAAGCGTGAATGGTATTACTTTTGATTAATCTAAAATTATTAAAAAATTGCTTCAGAAAAACAATTATGAAAATTTTGCTTCACTGGCCATTGTTATTGCTATAAATCTTATTAGTAACCTCCACTTTTTTTTAGCCTGCGACAAATTTAACTAGATAAATAGATCTCAATCTGAGATGAAATAATTTGTTTTGCTAAAATAAAATCATTTTCTAAAAAGTTCTCAACTAAAGGAATCAATTACTAATGCATCCCCGAAAAAAAATGTTTAACAAGAATTTTCAGAAAAATGTCAATTTACAGCTTACACTTATCTCATTGTACAATGTACAAAAAATCAAAAAAATCTAATGAATGGATCTTGAGATATATTGACCAAATTTTCACTTTTCATCATTCATAACCCTTTAACTTTGCATACAAAAAAACTACTGTTGAACTGTTCCTGAGATTGCTGGAATACATAATAAAATTTGACCTTTTGACCCTAAATACGTGCAAACAAGAAATTTCAGAACTATAGCAACTTATACTTTACCTCTAACTTGGTACAAAAATCAAAAAAATCTGATGAACAGATCTTAAATATAGTGAAAAAATATCAATTTCGGCCCAAATTTAACCTTTTGACCCTGTTCCAATGGAAACAAGAAATATTCTAAATATATATAATATATATATATTAGTTGCGATGAAGTAAAAACACTTTGTTTGTTGGAACTATATTAGCTTCATGCTTTACGCAATCTTTCAGCCAACTTTCACAACGTAAAAATCGTTAATAAAAAATTACAATGTAATAGGTTC